>JAWPHD010011584.1:0-82669 GCA_037043455.1 Cyrtodaria siliqua
CACCCGCTGAGAGGGTAGCGAGTAAACAACGGTACATATTGGTTTGATGACAGCCATAAAACTCCCATGTCATTACTTGGCCCTTGGCCAGCTAAATTAAATTCATGGACTTTCCTTCATTGAATTTTGTACTTTTTCTTCGTTAAATTGATTATTTCATTAATAATGCCAAAATGTGTTCTTTTGCGAGTTGTGACTGACAAGAACATGCATGTGTGTGTGTGTGGTGTGTGCGTGTGTGTGTGTTTATGTCTTTGTGACTGCAGCATCTAAAACTTCAATCGTTAGTCTGTTAATGACGAGCTGAGAACAGTTACTTACAGGGTGATCTGGATTACACTGGTCGCATAAATCACTATAGTTGTGCTTACCGACTAAGGGTTAATTGGGAAAAAAATATCCGAAAAGACATCAGATAAGGATTATTTAATACCGACATATTTAAGACATGAATTCATATATCAATAATTTAGTATTCACATTTCCTGCTTGCAATAATTTCAATAAATTTCAAAATCTGAACGGTAACATATACATGTAATACATATTTACTGTGCAGTACTAAATAATATATTGTATTAGAACATAAAAAAACGGTGTTTACCTAAATATATTACAAGATACATGATACAAAAGTTTTATTTGAGTCGGCATAATATTACAATTATTTTATCGCAAAAAGAAAACCGGGACCAACGAGCCAGTATAGGTGGCTTTGAAGTAGAATACCGCTTAAGCCGGTGCTAGGGTCGTGAGAAGTGTTGCTTCTTTCATTACTTCTCATGAACACAACCCATAAAACCGAGTCTGCTGCTTTATTCTCTTAATTGTGTGTGTTGCTCTCAAAGGATCACCTTTATCAGTATTTATTTAAATAGTATGTTGCAATTTGTCTTTTTAACGTTTTATATGGCTATTATTGTTTTAGTTTTAGTTTAATTATCTTCATCTAGCGATGCTGATCTCTAGACAGACGGCTTCACTCACTCACTCACTCACTCACTCACTCACTCACTCACTCACTCACTCACTCACTCACTCACTCACTCACTCACTCACTCACTCACTCATCACTCACTCACTCATCACTCACTCCACATCACTCACTCCTCACTCACTCACTCACTCACTCACTCACTCACTCACTCACTCACTCACTCACTCACTCACTCACTCACTCACTCACTCACTCACTCACTCACTCACTCACTCACTCACTCACATCCCTCACTCACTCACTCTCACTCACTCACTCACTCACTCACTCACTCACTCACTCACTCACTCACTTCACTCACTCACTCACTCACTCACTCACTCACTCACTCACTCACTCCTCACTCACTCACTCACTCACTCACCTCACTCACTCACTCACTCACTCACTCACTCACTCACTCACTCACCACTCACTCACTCACTCACTCACTCACTCACTCACTCACTCACTCACTCACTCACTCACTCACATCACTCACTCACTCACTCAGCTCACTCACTCACTCACTCACTCACTCACTCACTCACTCACTCACTCACTCACTCACTCCCTCACTCACTCACTCACTCACTCACTCACACTCACCACTCACCTCACTCCACTCACTCACGTCCCACTCACTCACTCACTTCCACTCACTCACCTCACTCACTCACTCACTCACTCACTCACTCTCACTCACTCACTCACTCTCACTCACTCACTCACGTCACTCACTCACTCACATCACTTACCGAAGCGTTTATCGACGCCCTACTTATGCAAATGCCTTCGATATTACGCTATGACAATATCCAGCCTAAACAATGTAGACAACAACCAGCAAAGAACTTCTCATCTATAGGCGTTCTTATGTTTAAAACAACTTGAAATTGTATTATTTTATCGAGGGATTGTGTAGCTTTAAGGGCATCTGAAGCTTGATCATAAGTAATTGGTCCTTCGAGTGCAATTTGACTTATCTTTGTTAAGTTTCGGAATATCATAGTCCTTTAGTTCATTTTCAAGATTAATGTCATTTAATTCTGAATCTTTACAAGAATATAACTTTTGATAGGAAAAGTTTTGCTTCATCTAATATTTCAACATTCGATCTGTTATAAAACTGCCATCCTTTCTTTCTATTTTCGGTATTATTTTACTTGTATAGTTATGCGACTTTAAGTTACCTCCTGGATTTTAATTGTTAATGCGTTTCTTAAATAATCTATATCAGCAAAGAAGGGAATTATTATGTTTCCATAAGGGTTTTTCCTTTTTTAAAAGGTGTAAATGAGATATTTAAAGATGATCATTGACATCTGGTCTAGACCTATAACCTGCTCAGTTGTTACATTTATTTTACAAATGAGAATGTATCTTCCAGACATGAGAAAAAAAGCGAGTATAGCCTGTTTAATATTATTTTTTTCTTCTCCCATGAATATCGTTTAAGTGTAGGGTAAATTTCTCGATATGGATCTATTAAATTAAATTGTTCCATAATTTCTAAAATCTTTTCTTGCGCCTTTGTGTTATTTATATTTTGTATAGCTCAAATAGTCTATTAATGGGTCTTGAACAATATTAAACATCTCGACCTTATATGAATTTTATCATTGTTAAAAGTTCACTGTAATATTAATAATGGTCTCAAAAAAGGAAGGTGAATCCGAGTTTGGTCCATGTAAACTAATTTATGTAAATCGATTCTAGTATCTACTGTTCAGGTCCACAATAAGAAAATTTCACCTCAGGGTCAGATTTGTATGTGGGTATTTTTTAATCAACGTTTTTGTTAAATAACTATTGCCACACACTCTTTCGAATTTGATGTGCCTGAACTGAAAAGACAGTCATAACCCCAGTGAGTGCGAATACATTTCTCTATAGCCACTGATGAATTGAATATCTTATAAACAGTATATATCACAGTTTTTAAATTTTAGTAGTTAAATACTCTCTAATCGTTCTGAGACAGACGAGCCACAGACACTGACAGTTGAAGGATAACAGTTTAAGTTCCATCAACATCCACTGGTCTAGGCTCTATTGAATTTATTAAACCAACAAAAATGGCTGCTGCGCCAGCTTTGAAGCCTCAAGATTGGAATAATTAATTGAAGTGTGAGACCTTAACCTGCTGAATGAATGATATGAATGAATACATGAATGAATACAGCATCTCTCTGGCTATCCAGGGTCTCTATAATACCGGACACCTGGTATTATCTTTCAACAAGATCTATCTTTTTGATGAATGAACAAGTGAGTGAGTGAGTGAGTGAAGTGGAGTGTGTTGAGATTTGTGGTGGTGGGTTGGGGCGTGTGGAGTTAGTGAGTGAGTGAGGAGCGAGTGAGGAGTGAGTGAGTGGTGAAGTGAGTGGGTGGGTGGTGGGTGGGTGGGTGGGTTGATGGGTGAGTGAGTGAGTGAGTGAGTGAGTGAGTGACGTGATGTGAGTGTTTAGTGAGTGAGTAGAGCTGAGTGATGTGAGTGAGTGACTGAGTGAGTGAGTGAGTGAGTGTACAGTGAGTGAGTGAGTGAGTGAGTGAGTGAGGTGAAGTGAGTTGAGTGAGTGAGGTGAGTGAGTGAGTGACTGCTGAGTGCAGTGCTGAGTGAGTGACAGTGAGTGAGTGATGAGTGAGTGAGTCGTAGTGTGTGATGAGTGATGAAGTGAGTGAGTGAGTGAGTGAGTGAGTGAGTGAGCTGACGTTGAGAGTGAGTGGTGAGTGATGTGAGTGAGTGAGTGAGTGAGTGACGTGAGTGAGTGATGATGAGTGAGCTGTAGTGAGAGAGTGAGAGTGAGTGAAGTGAGTGAGTGAGTGAGTGAGTGAGTGAGTGAGTGAAGTGATGAGTGAGAGATAGGTGAGTGATGAGTGCAGTGAGTGACGTGAGTGAGCTGATCTAGAGTGAGTGAGTGAGTGAGTGAGTGAGGAGTGAGTGAGAGTGAAGTGAGTGAGTGAGGTGAGTGAGTGAGTGAGTGAGTGAGTAGTGTGCGATGAGAGAGATGAGAGTGAGTGAGTCGAGTGAGTGAGTGAGTGAGTGAGTGAGTGAGTGAGGTGAGTGAGTGAGTAGTGAGTGAGTGAGTGAGTGAGTGACGTGAGTTAGGGAGAGTGAAGCCGTCTGTCTAGAGATCAGCATCGCTAGATGAAGATAATTAAACCTAAAACTAAAACAATAATAGCCATATAAAACGTTTAAAAGACAAATTGCAGCATACTCTACTAGTTTAAATAAATACTGATAATAGGTGATCCTTTGAGAGCAACACACACAATTAAGAGAATACAGCAGCAACTCGGTTTTATTGGGTTTTGTTCATGGAAGAACGTATTGAAAGACAGCCAAACTTCTCACGACTACCCTAGCACGGCTTAAGCGGTAGTTCTACTTCAAAGCCACCTACTACTGGGCTCGTTTAGGTCCTCGGTTTTCTTTGGACTAAAATAATTCGAGTAATATCTATGCCGACTCAAATAAAACTTTTGTATCATGAGATCTGTGTAATTTATTTAGGTAAACACCCGTTTTTTTATGTTTCTAATACAATATATTATTTAGTACTGCACAGTAAAATATATGGAATTACCATGTATATGTTACCGTTCAGATTTTGAAATTTATTGAATTATTGCAAGCAGGAATGTGAATACTAAATTATTGATATATGAATTCATGTCTTAAATATGTCGGTATTAAATATCCTTATCTGATGTCTTTTCGGATATTTTTTCCAATTAACCCTTAGTCCGGTAAGCACAACTATAGTGATTTATGCGACCAGTGTAATCCAGATCACCCCTGTAAGTAACTGTTCTCAGCTCGTCATTAACAGACTAACGATTGAAGTTTTAGATGCTGCCAGTCACAAAGACATAAACACACACACACGCACACACGCACACACACACACACACACATGCATGTACTTGTCAGTCACAACTCGCAAAAAGAACACATTTTGCATTATTAATGAAAATAATTCAAATTTAAACGAAGAAAAAGTACAAAATCTCAATGAAGGAAAGTCCATGAATTTAATTTAGCAGGCCAAGGGCACAGTAATGACATGGGAGTTTTATGGCTGTCATCAAACCAGTATGTACCAGTTGTCTTACTCGCTAACCTCTCAGCGGGTGTCATAATCTAATTAGGGCCTCGTAATTGGGGTGAAATCTAAGTGGACTTGATTTAATTACTCAAAACCCGAAGTTTTGAACGTTCCAGCCTATAAATACAATTAAAACAATATATATTTTACTCTCAGTTGGGTTAATTAAGATTAATTAACTTAATAAAATCGCCAAGAAAACTATTTCTTAGTATTAAAATTGCTAGCAGATAAAAAACAAATGTTTCCGTCATTTTCTTGCGTCTATACTCTATAGAGTGGACTGAAAATGATATTTAAAATGAACGCCATTTTTGCCGCTTGCTTGCAATAAATGAACATTGTCATTTTTGGCGTGTGCAATAAATGAACATTCAATCTGGGTTATTGTCTATCTAAAATCTCCGAAAATGATAAATCGGCATAAATTAAGTTCACAGCCATATCGCATAAATTAAGTTCACAGCCATATCATTTTCTTTTCAAACTTGCGTTAAATAAACCCATCTTGAACGGGCAGCAAATCATCATAAAAAGTACTAAATATCAATTTCAATGGAGATGGCTGAGTACACAGAACGCTTTCGTTTATCAAGCCGTTCAAACAGGAAGATGAATCCGAAATGTCTAGTAAACTGTAACAAATCGGGAAATGCGTCACAACTTAACATTTTCTACTCGATTTTATGTAGCTATTAGTCTCGGCTACAAGCTCATGCATTGAGTGTTGGTGTTTACGGCATTGTGGAGTAATAGGTCGTGCTCCGACCTTTACGCAACGCGACAAGTACCGTCCCGCCACGGGTTATAAACAATTGTTAATGAAGTATCATCTAAACGTAACGTCTGAAATGAACATCAGAGTAACAAAAAAGAAAGGTTGAAATGCTGAATTATTGAGAGAAAAAAGGATAGAACATAAATAAAGTACTGATCTTTCAACCTAACATGTGTTTACTAAATATAAAATTCTAATAAAGACTGTAGAGGGGTCAGTCACTAAACACGCAGTGCGTTGTAACACAAAAGGGTCGTGCCCTTTCCTGACGAACTTCCTGATTAATTTTGTAAAGTGGTCTGGAAATCCGCCAGATCCCTTTAACTTACGAAGTTGATAGACCACATCTCCATAAAATAAGGGTTGTGATATTCCTAGTCGAAGAAGAGTTTCAAGGTTGGTGTTGTACTTCTCCAGTAGGCCTTCGTTGCGGTTGTAGAATTTTGAGAAAGATCTACGTAGTTTGTGATAACGAAAACCCTGCTGAAGAAGTTTACTTCTCGGTACGCATATTTGTAAGGTATGATACTCAAAACTCCACAATTACACCTGAAAACGGCCTTAAATTGAAGACATCAATGTTCTGGAACTTCTTATATATGGTTTTGAACTATACTGTTTGAAATGAGGCAAATATTTTACAAAAAAGGAGCCAAAATTTTGTACGTAAACAAAGTTTTCATTCCAATTATAAATGTATAATTTAATTTGATTCCTTCTATTTCTGACTTCTCTGTGCCCGAAAGCCATTAAAATTGTAAAATAATCGTCTTCACATGGGAAATTAATGTTGCAAAGAATGTGTTGACTTATAACAAATATACTGCGCACTAGATTTTATTGAAGAAGAATGACAAAACAAAAGGCGACGACTCTTTACAACACACATTTCTTTCAGATGATAAAATCACAAGATACTTTCTTGTTCTGGTTTAACATGCCTTTATTTGAAAACGGATCAGAAGTTTGATAAAATTGGCGATGTTTTATAAACGTTGACGTAGTTTGAAATAATATAGTATTGTCTTCAGTAGAAATGTGAAATCCAATGATATCATATTTTGCGGTTATTATAACTCGTATATTAATACCAGTTTTGAAAACCACAGGTTTATTATAGAAAAGAAAAGCATCATGATAAATGCAATAACAATTAACAAACTAGTTCCTACTGGATAATGAGCGGTAACGAAAACCATACATTTCAAAGAACACATCGTGCAAGATACCTTGTATCTATGTTTATTGAATTCCGAAACGTTATTAAAAGGAGAAAAGGCTTCTTATCAAAAAAGAGTATGAAATGAGAAATTTGGAAACCGCCGAACACGATAAATATAAGAAATATTGCAGCCTCGATTTGATTGAGACTGTTCATGAACGGTAGTCAAAAATGCTTGCTACCGCTCACACCCTCTAGCCCCGGGTTGAGCAGAATTTAAAATTATTTAAAATGTCAATGGTACACAATTTTGAGCCATCTCGAAGATGGTATGCACATGACGGTGAACATGGAATCTTCAATGAAGTATGTTCATACCATTACATGGCCAGCGGCGTTTGGTCCCAGTTTCTATCAAAATGCTTTGCCCTAAACGAGAAAACTATGGGCGAAATGAACAAAATGCAACTTAGTTGGGAGCGGAGGTTATGAAGCTTGCGTATCACAAGTAACAGTCAAAATACTAAATAAAAAAAGACAACATTTCCTAAAGTTGATTAAACAATCCTCAGAACCTTTAAAGGCAGAAATAGTGGAACCACCTATTTGACATTAAAGTAAGGAAACACAAGTATTTGAGAATGTACCACCGATATCGGTATATAACATATCGGGATCAACGACCTCCAAAGATCGGAATGAATAACAGTGAAAACGACAAAGTAATGGCACCAAAGATCCGCACTACAAACAAAATCATATGAACAAATTAAATAATGAACTGGACCACATTCAGCAAAACGAGTAGACAATACATATTTAACGACTTGGAACGGTCAGTAGGCAATATACCCTACTGGTTAGCTAAAATCATTTTACGTGTTTGTCGTAGGGTCGAATATCTTAACATAATAATAAATAAAGTATACATTCCTCATATTTTCCCTGTCTTCAGCGGTCAAATAGACATAAACATGTAAATGAAAGTACATCACTATCAACAGGAAGTCGCTACAGTAATACATTCTGAAAAGGGATTTTCATTTAGTGAAATTAGCGAACAATATACATTACATAATTATGTATACCACTCAGAAAATATCAAGAATTGTACTTAAGAACCACTGCAGTTGCAGCCAAAGATAAAAACAACCGAAGGTCTAACAAAGGCACATCTATGACACTTTTATTTAAGTGAACAATTACTTTTTGGCTAAAATGTTCCAAATGTCTTCGAGTTTCATATGTTATCGTTAATTGCGGTCATACTGATTGATGCGGCCATACTGAATGGAAGACACACGTATGTGCATGCATCACATTCACATTCCATTATTGTGACCAAATTTCATTGATTCCCATCAAGCGATTACCCATAGGGGTAATCGAGACAAGTACTTTATAACTGGCTCAAACATTAAAAATATTTGACAATAACGACTTATTTCATTATTTTCACGATTGATGTTTTTATTTAGCTAAGTTTGAAAGAATTTCAATCTAATATGTAGGTTGGTTTTGAGTGAAACCGCTAGCGACGAGGTCAATTTTCGAGATATATGACCTGACCATTCCGTTTGTCACACGTTTAGAGCATTGGTGACAATCTTGATTTATTAATTAACGACTTCCATAGCCGATACCTTATGTTTAACATATGAAATAGATTGTAGATTAACTGTAAAAATAAATGTTCATAGATGGTGCAGTGCAACCCACAGACGTGATGAATATTGCCACAAAACAAGTTTGACACCACACTAGGAGTCCAATAGTACACACATTTGTGACATCCAAGCAATAAGGAAAGTTCTCATCTTTCACTTTGACGCATTTTAATATCTTTTCACATTTATTTACCATTTTATATTTTCCTCCAAATTGCATTTTTGTACTATAAATCAAAGTAAACGGACACAGCCATTATTTTTTCTTTTTAAATGGGTGTCATTGGAAAATTTCTTATTACAGGATGATTCATGATTAATAATCCTGAAATGCATGCCATGCATTCGTAAGAGTTGAGAGAAAATATCCATTTCGGATATGCATTATAATTATGTCGTAGTTCGCATATTAGTGTTTTTAGGGAAATATATCTGATATTTTAAATAAAATTGCTTAATCTCATTTCGTTCATGTTATGGTTACAATTAGATAAGTTATATAACAGTGGTTATTATATGTAAGCTTTAACTAAAATTCGCACACCATAATTGATCTGAATAGTTAATCATTCATTTTGTCTCATTTTCATGCAAATTATGAAAGTCGATATACAAATCAAACAGGAAATGAAGTATTCAAGCGCGATAGTCAACCACAACACACAGAGAAACAAACAACAACTATAAAGATGAATAAAAGTCAAGATATGACATCACAAACATAAAAGGGTTGACAATAGGGCTACCGCCTTGGAACGGTCAGTGGCAGAAAAAGCCGCTGGAGTTTAAACCAGGTTCTAGGGTGTTCCAAACATCACTCGTACCATATTGTCATCCCAATGAACTGGACTGAGTAAATAAATAAATAAATCCCGCCAGGCTATTATCCCTAAAACACAGCAGCATTAAAAGGCAATATAAGTAAAACACATTATATGATCATGCATAATTATACAATATAAAAAACAAAAGCCTAGAAAGCCATTGACTTGACGAACTGTAAATGGGTTAGCCACTAAATATGTAGTACGTTGCAAAACGATAGTCATAACCTCTTTTGAAAAACTTTTAAACAGTTTTAATAAAGATTGTATGAACGTGATTATGAACAAGGACCTTACGAATTTTGTAAATCACATCACCATATAAGTCAAGTTGTGATAGTCCTTGAGCAGAATAGTTCTTATATTTTAAAAGTAGATCAGGATTACGACAATAAAATGTGCAAAGGTCTTTCGAAGTTTATGGTAACGGTGGCCAAGATGGAGTAGCTTCTTAGTTATACACATATTACGATATTAAAGTCATCAACTCGACTACAAGCTCTAGAAATGAATAAGTTGAGAAGCACAGACTCCATAAGAAGTAGCTCGGGAATCATCCCCATCTAAGTTGAAAAAATTAGCAATATCACATTTTTAAAATCAGCTCTCTGGTCATATAGTTTACTTATTATTTCTCCATTTTAATAAGGAGATGTTAACCAAGAAAAGAAGCGACAGTATAACAAATATTAGCTTTGATGTGTTGAAGTTCTTTGGGATAGATAGTATTAACCATAGTAGAAAAGAAAGGATTATCAATGTTGAATAAGTCATCCGAATAAAGAGAGATGTCATTAAAGGCTTCAATTACATCTGCTTGAGTATGGGATGAAAGACTCAACATGAAATCTCTTTCATAGCAATATAAGTACAAATCTGCGACAAGAGGTGCACAACTCGTACCCATAGAGATACTTATAATTTTATTATAAACGGTAGTTCCATACATGACGAAAATATTATCTCATAAGGAAATGAGTGCTTCACAAAATGCTTGGCAAGTTCACATAGTGTAATTGTCTAAACTGCCGTTAGTAAAAAAAAGGTCTTTTATATTGTTACAGGCCAAATATTTAGTTGTTTTCTCGAGCGAACTTTTTTTGAAGTGAGCAATACGTTTTTCTTTGATAAGGCAGCCCTGTCCGTTTGTCTTTAAAGTGGAATGCCTGCTAGTGAGCGTGAGGTGTGTTAAACATTATATTACCTCCCTTGAAGAGACTCAGTAAAGGTATACTACTGTACTTCCTTGTTTCTGTCAGTGGCAACCACGGTATGTTGTGACCCTTTTCAGTATGTTGTGACGATAGCGGTGCCGCATTAGAAGTAACAATGCTGAGAGAGTGTCACGTTGCTATCAGACTGCCTTTGAATATTACATAATAGTATATAAGTGTAAAGTGTTTAGAAAGGACAGTGAAAGGGTAAAGTGGGTATAGATACCTAACGTTATACGTGTTAGGATGGTATGCGTTTGTTCGAAAGTTTTAACTAGTCCTTGCCTCATTTTAATTTTATGTAAAGAACATCGCTCTTCCTCTATCTCAGATTCTTCAAGGAAAGGCGGCCTTCACCAATCAGTATAATATATTTGAAACATAAGGAAATAAATAAATATCGGACAGGAAAAGTAGCATTCAAGGACGACAGTCAACCACAAAACACAAAAACAAACACGCAAACAGACGAACGAGAAGACAAAAGTAATAAAAACTGCAAACGACATCACAAACACAAAAGGGTTGACAATAGGGCTACCGCCTTGGAACGGTCAGTGGCAACAAAGGTCACTGGGGGTTTAAACCGGTTCTAGGGTGCACCAAACCTCACACTTACCCTACTGTCATCCCATTAAACAGGACAGTGTAAATAAAGAAATCCCCGCCATCATATAATCTCTAACCAACAAGGCAGCATCAATAGGCAATATACACAAATATGCTCGTGTAAATATAATACAAAAAAAAACCAATAGCCTCTAAAGCCACAATGAAGGTAGTCAATGACTTGGCAGAAGCCAGAGCAACAACAGAATAAACCATTAAGGGCACGACAGGAAAGATCATAGACAAACATCAAACGCCACCGTCCCAATGGGCTTTAGATAGGCGTCATCATAGGGTCCACAGCCTGTCCGGTCATCGTACAATTAAAGAGGAAAGCATAGTGGCGAACTGTAAAAGGGTCCAACACCAAGCATGCCGCACGTTGCAAAATGATAGGGTCGTAACCTCTTTTGATAAACCTTTTAATAAGTTTAACAAAGATAGTATGAAAGTGATCATTACCAAGAATCTTTAAATCTGTTATCATTAAAAAAAAGGACACGCTGCAATCTTGAAACTATTAACATGATTAACAAGCATTACAATTAGAAATTCAATTTATTAGTCTAGTATTGTTTTGACTTTAAATTTGCCTGCACAGGTATTTTTTTTAACTGAGCTTAAATATATTATTGTTGCATTGTAAGGGACCAACCATTATGATTTCTGGGGGTGTGAGGAGGTGGGGCCTGGGATTTTTCTTCCGGCCGGAATAAAAAAAATAATCTTTAAAGGCGGGATTTTTATTTCGCCTAATACACTGGGCAGATTATTTTGTTCGTCAACTTGAAAACCAGAATATTTAAAGTTTTACTATTCTTAGGATAAGAAGAGGTGTTGTAGGTATACTCAACGTCTGCATCGAGGGTGGTTTTCAGTTGTTGGCCAAGTCCTGTTATTTCAGCAACCACTGGTCAGTGAAACTTGAAATATGTCATCAGTTCCATCAAGGACACTGGTAGACACATGTCCCATAACTTTGTATAGCAATTATGCAAAAACATGGTCCTTTTATTACTTTGACTTTCTGATTTAAGTTCTTTTATGGCAAAACCATTTATTTTAACAACTGAAGTCGTACATCAACACAACTTCAGTAAAGCTTGGAATATCAAGGGCACTAGTAGACACATGTTCCATATTAACTCTTTATTGCATTTAAGCTAAGTTATGTTCTTTTTTCGACTTCAAAATTCTGGTTAAAGTTTTTAGGCAAGTCCTTTATTTCATGCTAATTATTAATACAACATCCGTAAAGCGTTAATACTAGTAGACACACGTTCCATAACTCTGTATTTCACTTTAGCAAAATTATGGCTCCTTTTCTTGTTAAATATTTTCTGTATTGTATTTTAGAATATGTGTAGCCTATTTTCGACCTAGAATTTCTTTTATTTTTTTGGTGGCAAGTCCATTTATTTCAATACCTACTAGCCATAGATCTCTGTCAAAGGAGCTTGACAAGTGTCATTAATTACAGACACATGTTTCATAACATTTTATTTCATTTAAGCCAGATGATATTTGTTTTCAACTTAGAGTTTCAGTTCAAGTTATTCAAGTAGCTTCATATATTTCAATGCAACTAACTGCATACAACCAATAACAATGGCAAGCCCCATAAACCCCACACTTTCCCCACTCCTACACCACCACCACTATCACCACCCCAGATAGACAAATATGTATTCTATTCGTTTTGGTTTCTCTTCATTTACCATGTATGCATCATGTTCTCTTCCAGCCCCTCCCCAACCCCTCCCATCAACCCCCCCCCCCCACACAAACACACACACACTCCACATTAGACTCCCCAGTGAAAATATCGTATTATTTCTGTTTTCTTTCCCTGTTCAGTAACACTTCACTTCCCCTCTCCACCCTCTTCAAGTTCATATTCTGTCTGGGGTATTGTAGGTATTTCTTTTATATTTGGTATAATTATATGTTTACTGACCACCCGCTCCCCGCACACCTACACCCTCACCTCATTCACCACCACCTATTAACATGCACAAGTAAGACTTGACTGATCTTGTGAATGAACTGGCACCATGGTTGGTGAGACAGAAGTGTCAGTGGCCTTGTATAAAATTGACTTTGAATAGTGGAGAATGCTGTCCTTTCGACAGTTCTTGTTTAATATGGATCTTTCCATAACTTCATGTGTTAATATTTAGTTATGCTTGTACTTGTATGCTTTCTATATGAGCCCCCTTTTGCTCTTCTAAATTATGAACTGATTGGATGTTTTGTTTGGTGGTGCAGGAGATTGTCTTGTACTGGGCAATGACTACCATGTTCCATACCATTCTTATTAACACTGGCATATAGCGCATATCTTTGTCTATAACCTGGCATTGCATGTGGCTGAAGCTGCTTCTTAAAGAAATATAAAAAGATCGGACAGGGAAAGTAGCATTCAAGGAGGACAGTCAACCACAAAACACAGAAACAAACACGCAAACCCCTTTCATGTAATCAACATGACTGCCAAGGACATCGTTTTCAGACCGAAGTCAGCCATTCGCCAACTTAGTGAGGTCAAGATCGTTGACAACCTGAGGCCGGAATGCCCAGATCAGCATGACAACAACAAGAATGAACCCCTTGAAGACTTGGGTGTTAAGATAGACACTTCTATGTTGACCCCTGAGCAACTTCTTCGAGTACGCCAAGTGCTAGGTAACTGGCACCATATATTCTCTAAGGGATCCACTGATATTGGCCGCACCCATCTACTGAAACACAAAATCCATCTAGAGGACACCAATCCTTTTAAGATCCCATACAAAAAATTTCCACCAACGATGTATGAAGAAGTGAGGCAGCACATCAGGGAAATGCTCGATGCAGGTGTGATAAGAGTCTGAGTCACCATACTCATCAAATTCTATTTCTTCCCAGAACGTCTCCACAGCGACCAAGGCAGGAATTTTAAAAGCAATGTTATACGTGAGCTTTGCAAAATAGCCGGCGGTGCGAAGTGACGTACTATCCCATACCATCCCATGGGAAAAGGTCCCTGCGAGCGCATGAACCGGAAGCTTCTGAAAATGTTAGGAACTTTGGAAGAAGACCAGAAGAAAGATTGGAAAAGCTACGTTGGACCATTAGTTCAAGCTTATAATGCTACAAGGAGCGATGCAACAGGGTTTTCCCCACATTACCTGATGTTTGGCTGGCACCCGAGACTAGCCTGGATGCCTTCTTAGGTACTGTGCCAGACACAATCAGCCCAGACCGACAGACTTATCCTCAGAAGATCAAGCAACGTCTACAGTTTGCCTACAAGGCTGCTGCTGACAATAAAGAGTGCAGCTAAGGGCAAACAGCTCTATGACCGCAAAGCCACTGGCTCAAAGATCGAGGTGGGATAGAGTGTTGGTCAAACGCGTGGGATTTACTGGGAAGCACAAACTGGCAGACCGATGGGAAAAGATTTCTTACACTGTGAAAGAAATCCCAAAGATGACATTCCGGTCTATCGCGTGAAGAGGGAGGATGGTCAAGGACCTAACAGGACGCTGCATAGAAATATGCTGCTTCAGTTTACATCACTACCAGCAGCAATACCCTCAAACACAACTACAGAGTCGCAGCGAAATCGCGAGATTCCGCAAAAGACGTCAGACATGCCAGTGCTCACTAAACCCAGCCCGATGATCGTACATCTTCATCGCCTAGCTCAGACTCTGACACAGATACCGTTTATAGGATACCGGAACTCAGGAGAGCTTGCAAATTATACCGATCCAACGAAAACAGAGATGCAAGAACCCCATACCGTCGACACTCTACCAGTTGTTCTACTCTTTCACCGGTCCCTGAAGTATCTAGGAATAGACCAGTAGAAAATGCCAGTGCTCGGGCGGATGCAAATACTCGGATGGATGCCAGTACTAGGATGGATGCCAGTACTTGGACGGATGCCAGCATTAAGACGGATGCAAGTACTCCGATGGATGCCAAGCCATCCAATATCTCCGATAGTCAGATGGAATTATATACCACTCACGACACAGCAGTAACACCAGAAAGTTCGTACAATGACGATTCCAGTTCGTCTAACTCTACACAGTTATACACAGTTGGAACTGTTATGGACTGTGTGATATAAAAAAAGAAAGCGAGGAATTTGTGAACAATATTACCCATAACGATATTTCATTTTGTCTGAATCAAGGACGTCTAAGGACAGTGATACTGAGTTACCAGGTTATGCAAATTATACAGGAAGTTTAGGCGCCGTCGAGCAAAATTAAATAGCAGTTTTATTGTTATTTATACTAAAAGTAATTTAAAAAAATGTTCATGTATCGATTATTAAAACATTCATGATACTGTTGTTTGGTTAAATTGGACAAAAATATTTTATTTTTTTTCACAAATAATAATCTACCATATTTTCTTGCATGATGTTTATATGTGGACAACGACTCGCCTCCGCCTAATATTATTAGGTTTGTCTGTTCCAGTTATTAAGAAGATATTTGTCATTTTGAAACTTTAAGTAGATGTTTATAACAGGGGATTGTAATATACCAGTATCAAAAAGTGATTATATATTTTCGATGGCGTTATATGTGGTATTGATTCTATTGATTATAATGCAATGTATTATTGATTGCAATGCCTGTTGTTTTGTCTCAAAAATCAGGGAAAAAACATTTTGAAAAGCCTAAGTTTGTTTAATTTTCTTGCAGATACTGAGACTACCCGACAGGTTCACAGTGCAGTGCATACACTTGAGAGTAGTCTGCAAACTCGTAACAATATTGATTTATACGTGCTTTTCAAATCTTTGTGACGCATGTATTATTAACGACGAAATGTCGCTAAGGCTTCAAAGTAAACGTCTATCAGCATCCGGTATCTCGTCAAATAAACGTAGAAGTGTCGGGAAGCCACGGTGGTGCGACTTATCTGGTAACATGGAATGAAGAATGTATTGCTAAAGCCAATTGGTTAAAATGTTGTAACAAGAATGATAAAAAGGTTTTAAAGTCAGAATAGGAAAAGATAGTGTTTTAGCCGGATTGTCCAAAAGAAACAAAACGATTGTATGATTTAAATTTCAAACTGATTTGAATAATGATGCAGAAAAGGTTAGCCATAACTTTGGAAAAGTGTATGTAAGGTTGGTGTACAGCAAAATAAATAATGTATGGAAATTGTCAACAAAGAAGATATACCATGATGCGAATAAACATGTAGTAGCTGCAGCTGTTCACAATCCAGACGATATCTATTCGTGACTCTTTATTGCTTCTTTGAAACTGAGATAAAAGCTTGTCTACATAGTGTCAATGATTTTGTCCTGTTGAAGAGATTTACGAGACTCAAGTGGTTGCACTGCAGCGCCACCAAATCGTGCAACCTTTAAATTTGTATATGCTATCCACTTTTCAACTTAGTATAAAGCTATAATATGTTTTTTAAAAATATTTAACAATGGGATTTTTGTTGATAAATGAAAAATTTGAAATAGAATATCTGTTTCTGACCAAAGTGTCAGCCTTGTATTACATTTATGCCTGTCGATTCTGCAAGGTCTAACCAAAACTGTTTTACAACTTCATAATTCCAAAATAGGTGATAAATGGTTTCAGGTAAAATATTGCAAAAGCTGCAAACATTGTTATCTAGAATATTCATTTTAGTCAATAAATATTTGTTCCCAAAATTCTGTGGTTGATTCTATATTGTAACCACAGTAGTATAGGGTCTTTCTTTATTTTGAATGGTACTGCATATATTGATTCAAATTTATAATTAGGTACAGTTATAACTTCATTTTTCCATTTTATTAATGACTTGGGGTAAATGTTTTTTGTAATTAACACATCATAAATGAGTCTACATCCTTTACTGTGCTTTTGAATTAGTGATATGGTAAGAGGGCGTAAAGGGTTTGGGCTATTGCTTGGTAGATGAGCAAAATTTAATTTAGCCAAGTAGTTTCTTATAGCAGTAATAAGACCTTCATATTCTCAGGAATTAGACCTAATATCATACCGATCCGTGAATTCTCTGTAGGTAAAAAGGTTTCCATTCGTGTTTAAAAGGTCGTTAATTAATAAAATATCTCCTGTATACCATCTTCTATAGAAAATGCTTGAACCTCCGATCTTAATGTCTGGATTGTGCCATATATTAACTGAATGAAATTGATGCAAGGAAACTGGTTTTACTTGTTCGGTAAACTATTTATAACCTGAAAGTACTTCTTTCCAAAATGTTTTGTTTTTTATGATATATGAATTTGTCATGCTTTTCATGTGTATCATGTGCGTGTGTTGAAGGCACATGGCGCATAAAGAAAATCTTCAATGTTAACAATGGTGTACTTCGAATTTTGGATGATGTGATAACATGGCTTACTTTATTTAGAAATGATGTCTCGTGTGCCATTTTTAGATAAATTGACAATTCTATGGACAAATTTATTTAACATAAAAACAAAATATCTTAGAGTAAAATTGCACTAAACTTTTCGAATATAAAGGGCATTATATCTGCCAAATAAATATTGTTTTTGATTTGTTGTTCACATCAATAGTGTTGCATTAATGTCATCTATTATATCATTGACAATGTTCATGACTATAATATGCATTTGGATGAAAATTTCAATTAACCATACCCCATCCATTTTGGATTTTCTTTTCAAAGATGGCTGACCAATAGCCCTTAAATCGTTTAATTTTTGTTAACTAAAGGGGCGTGGCTATACCAAACTACAACTACCGAATATTTGAATTTAGAGTACGGACGTAACTCTGACGTCACAGTGTTACTAAGAATTCCATGCTACAAAAAGATAGAGTCTGGCCTCAGCGAGATGGCTTATTTAAATACCGAGATGTCAAACATTAACATCATTCTATATTTTCATAACGTGTCCTATTATTTGAAACAGGAACGCGTAAATTAACTGAGGCAGTCTAATATTGATGTAAACTAGCAACATCACAGAGAAACATTCACGTTGTATCATCGATTGTTTTGTGTGGTAAATAGAATTTAACAATATCTAAACAAAACAAAAATATCTATTTTTCTTTTTGTGCTTATAAAAGGCCTGTTAAAGTATCCCATTGATCTGGGACAATAGGTAGTCAAAACAATATCTGTGTTTACTGTAAGCTAACCGACTCCCTTATAACACTCCTTTTGATGAGAATTAAAAAAGCTGGACAAAGCGGGTTCTGCCCTCTAATAAATCGGTATCTAATTGGTCTCAAGCTTATTAAAATCTTCATTTATAAAATCACGTTATAGAACCATAGTACTATCTTCGACAGTAAGAGGAGACCAAGGTACGGTCCCGAATTTCACTCTCTGGGGTGGCTCGAAATATTAATATTCGCCAGTAAGTGTAGCTTAGGTACGGTTTATGAATTCACCTCTCTGGGGTGGCTCGAAATATTGCTGTGGAAAGTTAAATTATAATTAATTTGAGATGGTGCCAGTTATTAGCCCAAGCTATATCAAATATACTAAAGTGTATTCATAGGGATAGGCTCCGTCTCAGAGCTGGAACTTGGAGATGTCACTTGACAAAAGGGGGAAAGGATCCCTGAAATAAATATCAACTATTGTTCATATATATCCAGTACTGTTATACTAGTATATACTTAATTTGTTGCTTTCCTCTCTATATGTTTGGCCAGTGGAGCGGGTTGTGGGGTGCAAGGGCATAATCAGGCTTTTATAAATTATACGTACAAAAGTAAATAATTGAATGCACCGAGTATGTAGTTGGGAAGGTGTCTGGGGTATGACCCCCAACCCCCGGCCCTTCCAGAAAATATTGACATGTATGGTTTAATATGGTGCAATCAAGCAATTTCTAGAGCAATATGAAGTATTGAGAAAATTATATGCAGATGTGAATTGTGCTTATAAGCTGTTACGCCCTGGGGTGTGGGGTGGGATGGGGTTTACAGAGGGGAGCGGGCAGCCGGGCAACTGTGCATTTCTGCTCTGCCATCATAGCAATAATATATCAATGCTATATTACATTTTATCAAGCGGAGACACTCTATTACATACCGATTGATACACATGAACATGCAGAAATAAAACATTTATGGGTCGGTAGAGAGTACAGACCTTTCTTTTGTTCGCGTCTAATCACTATAGCTGTCAGTGTCACTAATCGAGGCGAACGTGGCATGCCCTTGATCAATCTTGTTCAAATGTAGTCGAGCTGTTCTACAAGTATGTGTTACATCATTCAATCATAAAAATAGTTAACACATGACCGGATATGTCGCTTTGCTCATTAAATCCTGGAATTGTTAATTAATCACTTGCAAATATACAAGTTCAATCAACAGAGCAACAGCCGACTATAATAGTTGCGATTTTGGTTTAAAAATTTGACTGTAGTCAGATTTACTGACATTTCATATGGGACAGGGACATTGAGTGAATAAAAGGGGTGACCATCTTTCACAATGGTCTCAAAAAATGTGTAGTCATTTATTTTGCCTCAGTTTTCAGCAAAATTAGTAGTGGTACTGATCTATCATTCCTGTTAATTTAAGCCAAATTGGTGACCACACATTTTTTGTGACCGTTGTGAGAAATCGGTAATTTTGGAGTTACAAAAACAAATCTGATCGTCAAATTTGCACGGCAATTTAGACTATGCTATATATTCCAACAGTGGTCAAAACGAATTCTAGGATGATGTTTAACTTATAAAAAATATCAAACTTGGCTTAAACTAGAGTTTTTTTTAAATACAACTGTTATTTCCGTGTAACAGCACGTGCGTACAAATTTGGACTACTTCGTGTCAAAACGCTTGAAATTCAAACGAGAGTTATGCGGCATATTCACGAGAAAAGCTTCAGCTGCTTCCATCCAGATACACTTTCCGAATAAGCAAAAAACTATTCATTTTAAACCAATAATAATAATAATAATACAAATAATAATACACAATAAAATAAATAAATAAATAAATTAATTAATAAATAGATAAATAAAAAGCACAAACATTAAGTGTTGCAATTAACAATAACAAACACGTTCATAATACATGTGTACGCCATTTTACAGAAAAGTAGACATTAAAATGTTGTTGTTTTTCCAAGAATACAAAAAGTTTCTTGCTATTACTGAAATAGACTTCACAAAATATATTTGTAAGACATATGATATTTGGAATGCATAATTGGTCGAAAATAAATTAATATGTAATAACCAAATCCAGACACCTAAAACACTATTTGTATGACAAACATGTTACCTGTTTCTAAAATCCATAATGATAAAACAGCACCTGTAAGAAGAAACAATATTAATTATAATTATTATTATTATTATTATTATTATTATATTATTTTAATATATACCTTTCATTTAAAAACCGTTAACTGAAGCACAAAATATATTTCAACTTAAATTGTTCGTTAATGTCTTTATAAAAAAATGTATGACTTACGAACACCTTTATAAATAATATGTTTTTGTTTAAATTGCATACACTAATTTACTCATTACAACAATCTATGAAAACAGCATACGTATACTTTTAAAATGGATTAAAACACATTGTTTTATGCTTACTTATCCATAAGTGCAAAACCATTTTTCGAAAGCCATCTTCAAATATGTCAAGACTTGTCATTTTTTGTCAACAAAATCGACACACCTCAACACATCATATTTACTTAGTGGTAGTGGTAAAGATCACAAGTTACCCTCTTATATAAAACTTCGAATTCGATTTACTTTAACAACGTTTAAGTTCAATTCCAAACAGTTCTCTAATAAGCTTTCTATAGAAAAGTTACACTATTCACCAACTGAATGCTGTCGGCGACAGAATGTCTGGAAAATAGTTGAAGATAGAAATTAAGATATAAGAACTTTAGCGTTTGCCTTGATAAATTGATTTTGCTCTTATGCATAATTTAAGGGCATATAAAGGAAGAACTGGAAACGTGGTGGTTGTACATGTATCTACGTTTTGTTTTAATCTCACAGAACGCAAGATATAAGTGGAACTGGAATAACGAATGCCATACATTCCTGTGGGAACAAAATATAAATTAAAAGCTATTGATTGGATGTATGGGGAAACCTTTGTTACCTTACGGCACAATCAACAATTCTGTGATAATACAAGTAAATAGCAAATGTCGAATAGTAAATGTAGCAGTCAAAGAACTCATTGATGCGACCGGTTTCAACATATCTGAGAATTTTGTGTAAAGGGGAACATGCCGTATAATTGAACCAAACTATAAGCATTTTCAAGAATCATACATCTTCTCATTTAAAGGCATAAACAATGGTGTTTAAAGTGAATGCGGTTTCAATGTTCAAATATTATTGCATGTAATATGTATATCTGCAAATGAAAGTAAACTCAAATTTGCCAACATGCATAATTACAAATATATACTTTGAATTGTAAACGAACACACTGGAAGTGATGTCATGTAGTAATTATTAAAATTATGTATAATTAGTTGTGTTTTACTTTATCGTTGCTGCCAAGGAAACATGAACGAATTGACCACGGTCACATGATCGGCAGGATATATTGGCATAAACCAAACACATTACGTTATTTCAGTTGAAGAAAACCACTGTAATAATTTAATATTCAGGATAGTGTGATTATATTTCTTAAACAAGAGGCCCAAGAGGGCATTTGGACGCTCTACTGCTAAAACGTCTCTATATCAAGGGTTGTCGTCTTACAATTCCCATCAGTACTTCTTTTAAAATATTGCAAAAACATCAAATAACAGCCATAAAAAAACCTTACAAATTTCAAATTTCAAACTCTTTTTCTATTAAAAGTGTTAAAAGGTGTTGATATTGATGAAAACAAGTACCCTTTAAGGTTACGGTTATCTAAATATAGCGTGGTCTTGGTCACGCCCCTTTCCAGGAGTTACCTGAGCCGGAAGTGAAAGGTCACACAAATTAAAACTTGCCTGATAATGCTTTAAAACTCATTTTCAGAGTGTTAATAAACAACATTTATTATGTACTTTTTAAAGTTGAAATTGTGATATTAACCCCCACTCAAAAACAGGTAAATCTTTACTGCGGTTATGTATGTAAACAAATATGACGGCCCCATGGAAAGTTCTGTAGGAGAAACATGCTGAATTTTAACTTTTAGCACAATGGACTTGGACTTACCCTGAAAATAAGATATTTTTTAATTTGTATGACTATGTCCAGTTTTTGTCTCGCCTTTTCGAAGAAAAAAAGAGACATAGGTGTTGCTTTTCCGGCGGCGGCGGCGGCGGCGTCAACATTCAAGTTTTGCGTTTAGGTCATTTTCTCACAAACTGTATGCACTAGACCTTTCAAACTTTGCTTATAGTTGTATCATAGGTGATACATCGCAACGTCACAAAGCAAATGTGGAAGTGACCTTGACCCTCCAAGCAAAGGGCAGATAACTTGCTAATTTTTAGGTTCAACTTTTGCGTTTAGGTCACTTTTTCACAAACTGTATGCCCTAGACCTTTAAAACTTTGCTTATAGTTGTTTCTTGAGTGGTACATCGCAACGTGTCAAAGCAAATGTGGAAGTGACCTTGACCCTCCAAGCAAGGGCAGATAACCTTATAATGTTTAGGTTCAACTTTTGCGTTTAGGTCACTTTTTTACAAACTGTATGCACTTAGACCTTTCAAACTTTGCTTATATTTGTATTTTGAGTGGTACATTGCAACGTGACAAAGCAAAAATGGATGTGACCTTCACCATCCAAGCAAAGGGCAGATAACTTTAATTGTTACATGTACATCACTTTCACATGAACTAGAAGTATGCACTAGTTTTAAACCTAATTTATATCTTAATCTTTAGAAGAAAATATATTCTATTTTGACATAGTTGTATCTTCGGTAGTACATCTTTTTTTTGGATGCCTGGATTTCATCTATGACCTTGACCTACTTTTTAGAGCTGATGATGTTTAGCTCTACTGGTCAAAGGTCTTCATTTTTCATTTGATCTTTACCAAACTTTACCAGATTGTTAGTATCAATGAAAGCTCGCAAAAGTTCGAAAACCAGCCATATCGGACCAATAACAGCGGAGTTATGGCCCTTGGTTTATTTAAAAATGCTATATTTTGCCTCGTTAATACCGATAGGGCTTTCATTTTGCATCTTATCTATACCAAACTTTACCAGATGTTTTGCCTTTTTTTTATTATTATTAGTATATATTTTTTTTATTTTTTTTTAAGGGTGCCCACTGCTGAATTTAAGTATCATAAGAATTTTTTAGTTTCCTGTTTTTTATCAAGACTAACCTATTGCTAGTTAGTTTCACGAAAAAAAATGATAGGTCGGTGATTTAACTTTTTCGCAAAATTAATCTTTAGTAATACACTCTCACATTGTGGTTTTAAATTCTGAATCAGCTGAAAATTGTGTATGGCAACTTATATGTATGTAGTGTGGTTTGCAGAACAGATATCGATTTTCATTCTTTTTAAATGTAATAGTTCATACTTTAGGACGAAAAATTAAGGGTTGTGGTATTTTTATCACCATCTGAATAATTATTACATCCCTTGTCATTACCCCACCTAGTTTACTATGAATTGCATTTTTAAATTTGTGATCAATCAATTTTTCATGATAAAGGAATAGTAAACTTTTTGAGATATTTTGTCTACAATATATACAAGACCTGAGTTTTAGAATGAAAAAATAAAAATCGGGGGTCGATGTGCATATAAGAAAGATATTCAATAAAAACTGAGAAAAAAATGTGCTTTTTTAGATTTCGACGAGCTCTGACATATAACGGCATAGGTCTGTAATAAATAATAGGAAAATACTTTTTATTCCTGTCTCTGTATATCCTAACACATGTCTTTGTAATAACGTTTAAATTAAGTGAATATCTTAAACAGTTTTTAAGAAACACAATCTTTTGTACCCCTACCCCCATTTTGGCTTATGTTAAAAAGTGTCAATTTTGGGCACAAAATGTGAGGTAAAAAAAAAATTCTCAAAAATGTTTATTTTGTTTGCACTGAAATATCCATATTGGGCATACGTTTGTTACTGTATAATTATTTTTTCCAGTTTTATTATAATTTTTGAAATATAACTAATGTAAATTTCCGGAAGTCAAAATTCCAAAACCTCAGCAGTGGCCACCCTTAATAGATATATTTTTTTTTTTAGTATTTTTTTTTTTTAATTTTTTTAATTTGTTTATATTTTTTTTTAGTATATTTTTTAAGAAAAATAATTTTAATTTAATTTTTTTTTTTTTTTTTTAATTTTCTTATTTCATTATATAAATTTTTTTATTTGTTTTTTATGTTAACGCCGTGTTAGCAGAAAGCATTGCTGTGCCTATAGCATTTTTTTTTTCCCCGTTTTTTTTTTTAATTTCTTGTCGGCGCTACTCCTCCTAAACGCCATTTTGGATTTCGACGAAACTTGGCAGGAAGCATCGGTAAGATGTCTAATTGTGCATGTCGCGCTTTTGTTCCAGTTTGCTGATTAATGACGGAGTCCTGGCACTTTGACTATTTTACTTTAAATTTTTTGTCAGCGCTACTCCTCCTAAACGGCTTGTTGGATTTCTACAACATTTTGCAGGAAGCCTCAGTATGATATCTAGTGAATAGTTGTGCAAAGCATGGTATATGAAATGAAATGTTGGACAAGTTCGAAAAACAGCTAGATCTAGTTAGTAACGGCAGGTTATGGCCCTTGATTTGTTGAAAAATGCTATATTGTATTTTCCTTTGTTAAATCTGTAGTTACTTCATTTTGATCTGATCTTTAACATATTTGATTGGAATGTAAATATACCCCCCCCCCCCTCCCCACCCACCAAAAAAACTACTGATGGGAATTTTATGTTGACAACCCTTGATATAAGAGCCGTTTTAGTCAGTAGAGCATCTACAGACCCCCCCCCCCACCCCCACCCCGACAACCCCTCACCTCACCACCAAAAAAACTACTGATGGGAATTGTATGTCGACAACCCTTGATATAAGAGCCGTTTTAGCCAGTAGAGCATACACAGGCCCTCTTGGGCCTCTTGTTTTTAGAATGGCATTTTGATTTTAAACAAATGCACTTAAATGTCATCTCAGCGAACGGCAAACTCGATTGTTTTAGTTGCTAAAATGTTTACAAACTTTCATTTAAGCATCATTGACCATTTTATTTTTAAGTCCAGCCCCCATTAGGCGAGACATGTGAATCCACGGATTTCTTGTATTTTTTATCTTCCGAAAAGCTTGCATTGTGGCCTATGGGAAAGTAGTTAGTGTACTGCAACCTAAAAGTCACTGAAAGTTATTTTGTTTGAAATTATATTTATGTAAGAAAAAGTACTGAACATACACACCATCTATTTGAAATTATTAAAATGTAGCAAGAGAGGAAGTGCAAAACCAGCAACAACACTCTCTAGAACATAATCAAGACATGTATTCCAACAGTAAATGAAACATATTCATTAGATCCAGTATTTCTTTTAAAATCCGATTATAGAATACTGATATTGGCAAGTGTCCCTTTAATCTAAATTGTCAAATATTCCTGTAATGCAATTTTATTTGAATTATTTCCTTGTTTGATTATTAACAATAGTCCAAAGAGTCCAACGTCTCTTTTAGTATAGATGAGCACAATAGTTGTTAATAGAAATCCTCTAACTATATATTTTAAAATATAAAAAAATCCAATATTTTCATAATATTTCTTTAACTTTATACTGAACTCTAAAGTAAATACTTCAAACCAAATATTGAACAAATATCAACCCCATAGAGTTTAGTATTACTGTCCTAGAAAGAAGGTCAAAGAACATCACAGAAGCTTTAAGATAAGCATGTTATTTTTAAATAACCTTGAATGCCCTAAGCATAATGAGATGTTAAATGTAAATGCTATATGTTACACAATGTAAATGGATGGCCTTGAATGACACACTAACATGTAAACACCATTATATACTTCATAGGTAACAACACAATACAATGATGAAAATATCAAAACATGACCTAGTTGGCTGGTAAGGCTAGAGGGGAAGTAATTTAAGGTTATTTCCATCTCCCATTCGATATTGTACTCGACAACGTAAAAAGATCAAAGACTTTCAACGTGTTCAAGGGAAGGTTACTGGGAAAGGTTACTTGTTACAAAATTTATATCAAAATAATGTCAACGGTTGTTCTCTCACATGCCATGATTCAATCCTAACTACTCTTATTTCATGTTTGATGACTGTCAGAAAAACTAGAATTGTTATTATCGGCCATCGTTATTATCGGCCATCCGTAATTTTATTTTAATATATTAATATTAAGAGTCAGCCAATATACGATATTCGAATTTTATTCAAAATTACGATGACAAACAGTTTACAGTAAAAGATAATTATTGTTATTTGCACAGAATTTTATATTATAAAAGAACCGTCATCAAAATAATATAGAAACAACTTCGTCTCGGATTGCTCGAACTAACACGACTAGTTCTCATGTCAGTTGTTTTTTTTTGGTTTATTGAAACTGCAATTAAACCATTATGACATTGAGTGGATTATGATACCGATGTTAATTTGGACAGAAATCGATGTGTTTTTGAACATTAAAAACTAAAACAAGAGAACACGTGTAGTCAAAGAAGCCATATCAGTTGCTACATAGCAAAGCGTAATTCCGAACGAAGATGGAATTATTGGAACGAGTATTTGCAAATAAGATTATGCGCCAGTAACATTATTGCAGAAATATAATCTCTTCAAATAGAGTAAACGGATATCTGTGTATTTAGTACGTAAATTAATGGAAACCACTGTCAACCATGCTAGTAGGCCTACTAACTATCACTTTAACTATTCACTATTTCCAGACCACATCCAAATGCTCTGAGCCATTCAATACATGATATCTCATACCAATAATCTATAAAAAAAATAGTATGAAGGGAACTATCAAAGCATAATCTATATATCCATATAATCTTAATAAACCATAGCCTATACATGTATTGCATATCCTATACGTCGATATATTCTCGGTCAAAATACAAGATTTAAACGACAAATTTAACCAAAATAATTTTTAAATATGCAAACTGTATGCATTAATAAAGTAGTGTAACATTTGTACGAAGCATTCTTTCACTAACAGAATCCTCATAGTCAAGAGCAAAAATAGATTCTGGTTTTCTAAATGACTCCTGGAAGTCAAAACATTCAACTTCTTCTCCGACATACATTTATGTTTGAACACATTTATGACGTAACCATTTTAGCAATGTAATATTCCTAATGCGGCACGCTTTCTATTTTGACTCTCTATAGTATACTGAATACTCCATATTCCCAAAGTGGGTGGTCTGCCTCCACCACAAAAAATCGACCGTACATGTGTTGAAAATGACGTAAACACTAAACCAACAAACAATTCCATATTCCCAGAATGTAATTCTAAATCAGCCTTGGCGCACGCATATTAGTAAAGTTGTCATGGTGACCATTTCATTAGCGTGATCGCTGGTACCTCTTCATCGATTTCCGGAAACCGGAAACGGAAATAAAGCATTTCCATTTTACATCCATTCATCCATCAGGTTCTAAATATTGATGTAATTGGCGAACTGGGTGGTTGGGGTTATACAGATATATCTCGTATTATACGGCGGTCTTCAAAAGTACATCTCGTCTTCACGTCGGTTTCGACATCTTTGATACATTTACAGAAAATGTTTTTAAGACAATAATAATTATCTCTACATCGTGATATTGTCCATTAACAGTCTATTACACAGCAAACAGCACATTTAAAGAAATAAAATGGCGTCAAAGTATATGCATATACAATGTTTTGCTACAAAACTATGACAATGGTATGATTTTCATACATGATTTACACGTGTCCATCAACTTGTATTAAACACTTGTTGATCATGTATAAATTGTACAACACAACTGTGCTATTTACTTGTTTTACCTTTCATGTAGGTTTTGTAGTATGCTAGCTTCTAATATTTAGACCTAGAACGTTAGTTTACTGTGAGGATCATGTTAAGAGCTTATTTCGAGCCTATTAAGTGTACAGTTAGCAGTAAATCACTTAGACGTCGCCCTCCAAATACAGTTTTTGCATGAACAGTTATCAACAAAGTTTTGTATTTATTACAGTTAGCTTGTCAATGTCTTGTTTTTTGCTTCATAAATGTAATGTTTAATGTATTATATACTGCTATACTGTTCAATATTGCAAAGCTATTTATAGAAAACCTTTACTCGGGCCGCCTCATATTCATCTACCTGAGCTAATCAGTCATATAGCATCTGTAAGAACTTTGGGTGTCAATCGAAGTACGATTAGAATCATTATAAAAGGGTTTCAGCTGCATATTCAAAGTGCATATGTGCTAATGTCGGCATGAAACGTCCGATTTAATTGATAAAACTGGAGGACTCGGATTGCTTTTTATTGTGCAAGTCGTTAACATTAATTTATGTGATGCTTTAATGCTCTTATTGAACCAACTGCGTATTTTTATTGAACTATATATACAACTGATAACAACATAACCCAAATGAATAAATAAACAGCCGAGTAGTCGAGTTTGCACATGGCATATAAAACTGAAGGACACAGGATTATGCTAGTTTTCATTTGTATTTGCATCGACACCAATAACAATTCCAGATCGCCTCTAGTCCCTTTAATATATTGAAACAAATAAGTTCAGCACTTGTTTTTTGCACATTTATCTTACAGCAACTGAATATCATTCTAAACCTCAGTTACAGTTTTCTTCTTTCTCACTTAAATCTCCGTGTGGTTGGGTGTGGGGGGTGCGGGGGTGTAGAATACAACCATTACAATCTCACACACAAACTCAATGTCACATGCAAATTGTCACATGCAGATGGGTTAGGACTCTCCCCGCCTCCCCCACCCACTCCCCCCACCCACACAGTTCATTTTCATTTTGTCATTTATCATGCTCGTTCAAGGTCTTTATCATGACACCATGTATGCGAACGTAGAAACGTGGCTCCATCGTAAATAGAGTGTCTACTTTAGCATTTGTATCAACTCTGCAGTTCTGGAGGTAAGGTTTTCGGCCAATTCTACATCGTGATGTAAATAGAGGATGAGCCTGGTATGTTCATCCCTGTTAGGCGCCATATAACTATTTTGTGTTGGTGCGACGTAAAACCCCAATTCAACTCATTCTCACTTCATAATTGATATAAAAACAGAAGTTTTACCTGTTAAAATTCCCTCTCTTTACATTAAAATATGAACGAATTGATAATGTGTGCAAATTAATATGTTGCTATTTTTTTCGTTTGAAATGAATATTCAGCATATACTTGATAATTATGTTCAATGGAATGTAGTGACGCAGCCAAATCAATCTTTATTATTGAGTGGTATGAACAACTTGGAAAATGCTTAATAAAAATGGGATTATAAAGAAGGTATAACCATTTAAAAGTTGTTCTAAAACGGATATGGGAGCCGCCATTTTGAGAAAGAAATTCACCGTTTTTCTAAATCACAATATGTGGCTTATTGGTAAATATCATCTAAAGCAAAGAAAATTACGTCAAATGAATGCAACAATCTTCACTAGCCATTGTAACTCTTTAGTATGCTCATACATCTGCGGTGATTTCCCCCTATACATCAGGATACGTATTCATAAAGTCTTGTCAAAATTTATCAATTTTGTAAACACCCATTTCTATCGATTTAAGACGTTTTCTTAATGGTGATAATAAGGTTATGGAAAAATAAAAGTTACAGCTAAATATTTATCTTAAAATAGATGGTTTGTAGTCACACTGAGAGGTGTTAATAAGGATATTTAAAAATATGTGAAAATCTTAAATTTTTACTTAAGTAATATTTTCCACTTAACATGCTTAAGTTGCTATATGAATACGGGCCCAGTTTAATAACATATTAGTAAATATTCCATATGGCAATGTAGAGCTGTGCTGTCATAGTTCACAAAATGACGGCTTCCATATCCATTTCAAATGAAAATTCAAACGATCATCGTTGTTTATCATCCGATTTAGATAATTCATTCACACTTCACCAAATTTTTCAGAAATCTCATTAACACTTATTTGGCTCTATAACTGCATTCCCTTTAATGTATATACATTGTTCACGATACATACCCGAGCATCTGTTAGTGGTATTTAACCGTGTTGTGCCACTGCAGATCCCGTTAGTGGGGTAGGCAGAGGGATAGAACCCCCACCCCACCCCCCCCCCCCAAATTCATGTTTATTTTATAATTTTTTGTGTTCAGGTGCCATCTCGCTCATATCACTAGAGCAGTGGCAAAAAAACTATAACGTGGCTCCAGCGTAAATGGAATTTGCAGCAACTCTGTAGTTCTGGGTTAGAAGGTTCGATGTACATGGAGGATGAGCCTGGCATGTTCATTCCTGTTAGGCGTCATATAACCTTTCATGTGTTGGTGCGCCTTAAAACCCCCCAAAAAAACAATTCAATTAACCGTGTTTATTTTATTCGGTAAACGTTGATTGGTCGTACTTTGCATGTATTCGTTTTGTATTAAAATTATTGAAACAAAATCTTCGAAATCAACTGACAATGAAAAATGCATCCATGCCTATGTCAGAATGTTGTTTGTTATGTTATTTTTAAGTCCTTTGATGTGTTTGTGTCTTCCGGTCTGTCCGTGCGTGTGTATGTATATACACATGTCCATTTGTCAACGCGTCAGACGCGATCTGTCGTTTAGGTCATGCAAATTCGAAATGCTTAAAGCGGATGTCAACCTATTCTCAAACATGATTTTAAGGGGTCTAGAAAACTTGGGAAAAGGTGAAAGATTATGAAAATATCATGAAACATACAGGAGAACTTACCTATTGTCGACTTAACAAGAAATGACATTTTCAGAAATATCTAAGGCAAATCAAATCAGTAATATTAATAAATAATTGATGTAAGCATACCATTTTTGGCATTTTATGCTCATTTCATGACTAAACATTCACTTAGTGATTTGCTTTGAATGCTGTTTATTGATATGCCATCATAAAGGAATGGGCTAGATGACGTCATAATTCAAGATTTGCACCCGTTCCTGTTACTATTATCTACTGGTAGTAGGAAGTTATGAAGGTTATGAGGCTGCTTACAGCAGTAATAAGGGACGCCCTTTATCCCCTGAGGTACGCTATTATCTAGTCGGATAAGGTAATAAGGGATATCTCAAAAAGGGAGGAAACTCGTACAGTGTTGCGATAGTAAGAGCGCGTGTAGTTCGACATGTCGGCTCATTCGGCCCATAGCCGATTCGGATTCGGCCCATAGCCGATTCGGATCTGATAATTCGGACAGTTTTAAATTGTGAGTTCCGCGGAAGTTTAGGAAAATATCAGTGGTCGATTCGGATCAGATTGGAATGTGAAGATTAAATGCCAGATTAAAAGAGTTAAATCACAGGAGACTCCGAGTGTTATTTTTATTAGAATTGCAATTTATAACTAGTTTAATATCCCATATTTTTTAATAAAAAAATCAACCGGTAAAGATACTTAAAAATTATGAAATGTTAGTTTATGTACAGACGCCTGTGGTTCTGCGATTGTATGGGCCGGCTCGTCTCGCCAGTTGGTCATGGTATACTGTGCCGTGTCAACGTTTCTTTGACATATTATTAACGCAAACAGGCAAAACAGTCCCATATATATGTAAACTGGGTGTTCTGTTGTCATTTTGGCAAACCCAAAATGACAGCAGTATCCCACTACCAAATCATCAAAACTTTACCAAAATCAAAACAATTTCAACATACCCCAAATCAGCATGAAATGCTGATTTTTTTGATTTATTAAAACTTTTTTAAAATGGGGGTAGTGAAGATTGCAAGTTTAAATTTTATAGGTTTTAAGCTTTGTGTAGTAGGTAAGGTTACGTGATTATTGTCATGTCAGAGTAAGGTTACGTGATTATTGTCACATGTATTAGCTCATGTGATAAGCATCTATTTATATCAACCAATCGGTGAAGATCATGTGATAAGTGTCTATTTATATCAACCAATCGGTGAAGATTTTGGCCTCCCTGACAGGTATATAAGACAGAGAAAACTACGGATTAGTATACTTTTGACACGGTGACATACCCTATGGGAATAGAGACCTGAAAAAGTAAGGATAAAACTAGGATTATTTTTCATAAAAGGTAAGTCCATTTTAAATTTGTATTTATTACTGATTTTTTGATTTATATCTCTATTCTTCTAAATTTTAAACACTCCTTATTATACAACTTAAATTTCCAATAATCTTGCATCCTCCTAATTGAAGCTGCACCGCAACCAACACACACTTGATACTTTGCATAAGTACCTTTTTTACATTTTATGCAAGGTACTACTTGACTTGTTTTTAATCTGTATTTATGCAAACTGCAATAATCCGAATTTTTAGTTGGCTTGTTTTTGCACGGATTGTGCAATCCAATCTTAAGAAATTTACAAACATTTATTTCCATTGTCTATCTTTACTATAAATATTTTTATATTAAATAAAAAAAAAATTAAATATATAACAAATAAGAAGAATGGAAAACGAAGAGACTATAAAAAACTTAATACGTTTGTATGATAACGGTGTAATAGATAAGGAAACATTAAAACATGGTATTATGGTTCTTTCACCGCCGAAGGTTACTCAACAACCAGAGGAGGTTAAAGAAACCCCAAAAAATTCTGTTTTAGAAAACTTACGTAAAAGGCGTCGTGCAAAAAAGCAACGTAAAAAGGATAAGAAAAAATTACAAGTTGATGATGTAAAAATACCGAAAGTTAATGATGTGAAAATACAAAAACTTGATGATAAAATACAAAAAGAACTAAAACTAGTTGATAAACCCAAATGTGGTTACTTTAAAGCATATGAAATATCTGCTCGTGATTATAAAGATCCTCGGAAATTATTACATGATAAAAAATCTATTATTACGAAACAAATATCTGAGGAGTTAAAAATAAATGCATTAAAATTCCAATTAGGTCTCACTGTAGAATTATTTAAAGATGATGGTGCTACAAAAAAATACACTACAGCAGTATTACATAGTGAACAAAATACAATTTTATCTTCTGAACAAATAGATGAGTTGTATGAAAAATCATCTGCTGACATGCAAGAAAGTTTAGAAAGATTTACAAACACAGCATCAGGATTAGAAGTTGATTACTGTGTCACACTTTATTTAAATTTTGCAAAATATGAACCACTAAAAGGTTCTTCATACATTCCTTTACATGATATAATATCTGACAAAACAGCAATTATAAATGTTATTAACACAGATGATAGATGCTTGGAAGTAGCATTGGTTTCTGCTTTGTGGCCTAATAAAAACAATCCGACTAGGATGCGTAGTTATAACAAACACATGGGTAAGTTAAACATGAAAGGTATTGACTGCCCAACTCCGATTTCACAAATTCCAAAAGTAGAAAAACAAAATAATATTGCAATCAATGTTTACGGATATACAATATCAGAACGATTTAAAAAAGCAAATATTTTTCCGTATAAAATATCAGAGCAGCCGAAAAGCATGGAGAGAATTTCTTTGATGTTAATTTCTGAAGATGTTGAAGTTGATTCAAACAATGAAGAAGATCCAAACAATAAAGAAGGGATTATAGATGATAATTATAACCCTGATAATCCAAACGAAGAAGGAATTATAGATGATAATTATAATCCTGATAATTATAATTACGTAGAACCTGAAAAAGAAACAAAATATCATTACTGCTGGATTAAAAACATGAACAGATTACTTTACGATCAAAACAAGCATCATGGTAAAACCTACTTTTGTGATCGTTGTCTTCATGGTTTCTATAAAGAAGAACTACTTGAAAATCACAAAGAAGACTGTGAAGGCATAAATAAAAACTCTTGCAAAATCGAAATGCCAAAAGAAGGCTCAACTATAAAATTTAAAAATCATCACAAACAAATGCCTGTACCTTACGTAATATATGCTGATTTTGAAAGTGTACTCAAACCACAATCTTCCACATTTGGAAAAAAATCTAAAATTACAAGCATTCATAAAGCTTGCGGATTTGGTTACCAAGTTGTAAGATATGACGGTAAAGCATCAACTCCACTTATTTACAGAGGTGAAGATACTGTTGAAGTATTTTTAAATAATCTGGAATGTGAAAAAAAATAGCATAAATAACATATTTGATCATCCTAAACCTTTGATTATGACAAAACAAAACGAAATAGATCATGAAAAAGCAACACACTGCTGGATATGTGAAAAAATAATTGAGAATAGTAAAAATGGTAAAGTAAGAGATCATTGTCATTTTACCGGAGAATATAGAGGTGCAGCACATAAAAACTGCAACCTGAAACTAAAAATAAAACCAGGCAAAACAATAATCCCTGTTGTATTTCACAACCTTAAAGGATATGACAGTCATCTTATAATGCAACAAATAACCAAATTAACAGGTAATATTACTTGCATCCCAAATAATGCTGAAAAGTACATATCATTTAGTGCTGGGCAATTTAGATTTTTAGACAGTGTACAATTCATGCTTAAGTCTTTACCAAGTTTAGTTGACGCAACAGACAAATCTGATTTTAAAATTACCAAAAACCATTTTGGAGAACAATCAGATTTAATTTTACGAAAAGGTGTTTATCCGTATGAATACATGGACAGCATGGAAAGATTTAACGAAACAGAATTACCGCCCATAGAAAAATTCTACAGTAGTTTATCAGATGAAAGCATAAGTCTCAAAGATTATAAATTTGCTCAAAAAGTATGGAAAGAATTCAACTGTAAAAACATTGGTGATTATCATGATTTATACCTAAAAACTGATGTAACTCTACTAGCCGATGTATTTCAAAATTTTAGAAAAACATGCATGAATGCATACAAACTCGATCCTTTGCATTATTACACAACACCAGGATTATCTTGGGATGCTTTACTTAAACATTTAAATGTAGAACTAGAACTTTTGACAGATATTGACATGCATTTATTTATAGAAAAGGGAATGAGGGGTGGAATTAGTATGGTATCAAAAAGACATGCTAAAGCAAACAATCCACATGTAACAAATTATGACATCGATAAAGAAAACAATTTCATAATGTATTATGATGCTTGTAATCTTTATGGTCATGCAATGAGTCAACCACTTCCGTATTCTGGGTTTGTTTGGAAAAAGAAAAACAAAAAAGGTTATTTTCCAAAACCAAAACCTGGCAAACCTGGAAAATCTGGTAAAGGACAAATACTTGAAGTCGATTTGGAATATCCGAAAGAACTTCATGATCTGCATAACAATTATCCACTTGCGCCGGAAAGATTAACAGTGAAAAAAGATTTATTATCTAAGTACCAAACTGATTTGTTAGAAAATAACAGCATGATAAGCACAGAACAACTAGTTCCGAACTTAATGGATAAGAAAAAGTATATAGTACATCATAGAAATTTAGAATTATACTTATCTTTAGGCATGAAACTAAAGAAAATACACAGAGTATTGGAATTTAATGAAAAAGCATGGATGAAATCATATATAGATCTAAACACAGAGTTTAGAAAAAAAGCTAAATCGCAATTTGAAAAAGACTTTTACAAACTTGCGAATAACTCTGTATTTGGAAAAACAATGGAAAATCTCCGTAAGCGGACTGATATAAAACTAGTCCGAACTGATGGTTCTGAGAATGAAAAAATAAGAAAAATAATAGCTAAGCCAAATTTTAACCGCCGTATAAAATTTTCAGATGAATTATCGGCAGTGCATACAAACAAAACAAAATTAACATTAAACAAACCAATCTATGTCGGAATGTCAGTATTGGATTTGTCAAAGCGTCATATGTATGATTGGTATTATAATACTTTGAAAAAAAGGTACAAAAATAACTGTACTTTATTATATACAGATACTGACAGCTTGCTTGTTGATATAAAAACGGAAGATGCATATAAAGATATGGTTGAAATGAAAAATGAGTATGATCTGAGTGATTATCCTTTATCCAACCCAATGCACGATGATACAAATAAAAAAGTATTTGGTAAAATGAAAGACGAATGTAATGGTGTTGCTATAGCTGAGTATATTGGATTGAGACCTAAGTTGTATTCGATTTTGAAATCGGACGAGCAGACTATTAAGAGAGCAAAGGGTGTAAAAAAAATACGTAGTTAAAAAACATATAAATTTTGAAAATTACAAAGATGCACTATTCAACAAGAAAAAACAAACTCGTGAAATGAATATGATAAGATCGATAAAGCATGAAATATACGGTATGAAAATAAACAAAGTAGCTTTGTCACCTTTTTATTCGAAAAGGTATATTAGAGATGACGGCATCACGACTGATGCATACGGGTATTATAAAAATTTATAATGTGGCTTGTTTTGTTAAGTGCGTTGGTTTGTGCCAAGTTTACTAAGTAGCAAGTTAAGATAATAATCGAGAATCTAAACCTACAAAAGAATGATTTCGATATTGCCCACCGATTAGGTAAGAAAACAGGCGGCCAGAATAGGCAAATCATTGTAAAATTTGTGAGCAGAATGAAACGAGATTTAGTCATGCTAAAGAAAAAGGCGTTCAGAGGCACGGGCATATTCATAAATGAAGACCTGACCTTCATCAATCAGCAAGTATTGACATGCATCAGAAAGAAAATGCCCGACGAAGTCGACTTTGTATGGTCCAAAAACGGAAGAGTTCTTTTCAAGAACAAAACGGGAAATATCCACAAGGTCCCATATAAAGAATTCCAGCACTGGATCGATTTGCCATGGCCAAATTAACGTGTATATCCGATTTGCCATGGCCAAATTAACATTAAACAACTTGCATCTGTGTTAGATAAACACTCGCTGGATATACAATTTAAATACAATTTAAATATAAATAAACACTCGCTGGTAATACAATTTAAATACATTTTAAATATAAATAAATACTCGTTGGTAATACAATTTAAATACATTGAAATATATATAAATAAGGTAACAACTATCTTTTTGTGTGAACTATACGCTTTACCGAAGGTGACCGAAAAATCGATAAAACCTTTGAACACTCGGACATCAAGCGCGGATCAATAGTACTATGCTGTAAAGGTAAAGAAGACTAAAGTGGGCGACGTGAGCATGTATCAAACAGGTTTTTTTTAAAAACATTTCCTCATAACTAATCAAATATATGACACTTCAAACAATATGTATAGCGTCATTTGATGCTATAGCCTATACATTTTATATAAGCTTCGTACGGACATAGCTGATTCAAAGTGAACATACCTGTTGCAAGTTATATGAAGTATACATTTCAAATGCATATTGTGATGTAAAAATATATTTGGGAACGGATGTAGAAAAATACGCCCACATATACTTATAACAAGTTGATATATTAGATGATATTTAATTAAATATGAAATTATTATTTGTTTCCTTAGATTGGTGATCATTATATTATGTACAGAAGGAGGAGTTTACAGTTACGCTACATTTTTGAATGTTATGCGAACAAATTAGTGTATATGAGAATGGGTATATGTAAAATAGGTAAAACATGTTTCCTTTGATTAATGCATTTTGGAATAATGTGTGAAAACGTACGTAGACAATCGATCTTCTGATTGATTCTTTTCAATAGCGGGGACTATTTAACTTTGTTTTGTAAATTTAGCCTTTTATTACATATATACACAGGTCTCATAGTTTGCTTAAAATTAAAATAGATGTATAAATGTATAGCTATATGGTATGGTGACAAGTGTCATTCAGTTTTAGAGTGGGAAGCTATACTATGTGTACAAGAGTTAAAGGATCAGCTATATGTATACGTACTATAGTACGGTACACTTGGATATGTGCGGACGCAACAGGTTTTGCTTAAAGCTGCACTGTATATATAAAACATATTTGAGTCTATGCGAATACATACTTAACGTAAGCTATAGTAAGCTAAAGGAATTGATCATTTATATTTTTTGAAAAGCTAATTATACGCAAATTATACGCATAATGCCATTTATTTTAAACGTAAAATATTTTTGTTTTGAAATAAAAGAGACTCTAAATATAACTAAAGTTAAATGTCTTTTTTTTTGTTCTTGTTAACAACAATCAAATCTTCAAATGTTTTTTATTTTTTATTTTTTATATATCGTTTACATGTTAGCTTATGTGTTGCATTGTTTTTGTATGCCTTTTTTACTTTGAGGTATTGCCTAGACTTCTAAGTGGTAAAACCACAAACAAATGTTAGTAATAATTATGCTATTCTGTTTCAGCCCATTATTTGCATTCATGAAACTCTTTATGTCATCCAAAACTATGACTATATGTCAACCTTCTCTTAGATTGCCTTATCTATCTTCTTATCAAATACGTTTACGACATTACAAATGGATTTTAAACTATGCTCTTTAAATGTCAGAGGTTTGGTAAATAAACACAAACGTCAACAAGTATTCCACTGGTTAAAGGATCAACACTTTTCAATATGTCTTTTACAAGAAACACATTTAAGTAGCAAATTAGAACAAACATGGAAAACCGAATGGGGTGGTGATGCATATTTCAGCGGAAATAAAAGTAATAGTGAAGGTGTATGCATTTTAATCAATTCAAACCTATCATACACATTTTTAAACTATACAGATATTGTTTCCGGTAGATTACAAGCTATCGATTTAAAATATAACGATAAAGAAATAACTTTAATAAATATCTACGGTCTAAATAACGATGATATATCTTTACTCGAAAAGTTACAAAAATACATTTTAGAACATGAAGATAAAAACTTTGTTATAGGGGGTGATTTCAATACAGTCTTGAATACTGCAATAGATAAAAAGAACGGAAGGATTGATACACATATACGTTGTCGAAATAAAGTAAATTCACTAATTGAACTCATTCAGTTAACAGACGTTTGGAGAATACAACATCCAAACACAACTCAATATACATGGCATTCAAACCACAGACCGCCAATTTTTTGCAGATTAGATTATTTCCTAATTTCTAATAACCTAGTTAATATTACAACAGAAAGTCGGATTAAAGCTGGCTATAAAACAGATCATTCACTTATTAAATTAAATCTAGACCTTAATGTGCAGCAACGAGGTCCAGGGTATTTTAAAATGAACAATAGCTTAATTCTAGAAAGAGATTATCAAGAAAATATTAAAAACATTATCGAAGAGGTCGCAAATATTAACAAAGACGCAAATCCAAACACATTATGGGAAGTAATAAAAGGTTCTATTAGGAATGAAACAATACGATATGCAACATATAAAAAGAAATGTGATAACAAGCAAGAAAAACAACTTCAAAAAGATATTGAAAACTTAGATATTCGAATGCAAAATATAGTAGACAATGATTCTCTGGATGATTTAAAACTGGAAAAAGACAGAAAACAAGCAGAATTAAATGACATTATAGACAACAGAATAAATGGAATTATTATTCGTTCTAAAGCGCAAATGGTCGAAAGCAATGAAAGAAATAGTAAGCTTTTCTCTAATTTAGAAAAGAAAAAATCGGATATTAAAACAGTTTCACAAGTTAATATAAATGGAAAAAATATTACCAATCAGCTAGATATACTAAACGAGCAAAAACGGTTTTACGAACGATTAAACAAACAAAAATTCATAAAAACATCCAATTTTAACTTTTTTAATAATTCAATGAAACGTTTAACCCAAGAAGAAAAGGATACTTGTGACGGTATGTTAACCGAATATGAATGTGCAAATGCTCTAAAAGCCATGAATAATAATACAAGCCCGGGTTCAGATGGACTCACAACAGAGTTTTACAAAATATTTTGGAATCATTTAAAACAATTTTATATAAAATCAATCAATTATTCGTTTACAACAGGGGAAATGACAGAACTGCAAAAACAAAGTATAATTACACTTCTGCCTAAACCTAACAAAGACATATCCTTTCTAGAAAATTGGAGACCTATAAGTTTATTAAATGTAGATTACAAAATTGCAACTAAAGCTATTGCCAACAGAATTAAAAAAGTAATATCGTCGATAATTAGTAGTGCTCAAACAGGTTTTATTAAGGGTAGGTACATTGGAGAAAATATAAGATTACTATTTGAAATACTTGAATATGTAGACGAACTCCAACTACCGGCTTTATTATTCTTCTCAGATTTTGAAAAAGCTTTTGATAGTTTAGATCATACGTTTTTATTTGAAACACTTAAACATTTAAATTTTGGTGATTCTCTTATTAACTGGGTAAAACTGTTTTACAAAAATGCAAATAGCTGCGTAACAAACAATGGACATACATCGTCGTCATTTTTAATACAACGAGGCGTTCGGCAGGGATGCCCGTTATCTCCCGTAATATTTATAATGTGCATTGAACTGCTATCATATGAAATAACAAATAATAAAACAATAAAAGGAATTAACATTGCTGGACAAGAAGTTAAAAATACCTTATTTGCAGACGACGCAACATTCTTTACAGATGGAACTAGAAAATCGTTTGAAAAGTTAATAGAGGTTTTAGACAACTTCAGCCACACGTCCGGTCTAAATCTAAATGTTAAAAAATGCAACGTTTTAAGAGCGGGGTCGCTTAAAACCTCTAATATTAAATATTGTGAACAAAAACACTTCCAGTGGAGCTCTGAGCAAGCAAAAGCTCTAGGAATGGTCTTTCATACGAACAAGGCAACCATAACAGCTTTAAATCTCGAACCTAAATTGCAAGATTTTAAAAACTGTTTAAAGCAATGGCAACATAGAAAACTGACATTATTGGGTAAAATTACTGTAATAAAATCGTTTGCACTTCCGAAATTAATTTATCCTCTTTCCGTCTTACCTATTCCACCTGTAGATAAAATAAATCAAATAATACATAGTATGTACGAATTTATATGGGATGGAAAACCGGATAAAATCAAAAGGAAAACGTTAATGAAAGATTATGAAAAAGGAGGTCTTAAAATGATTGATATTACAAAATTCATCTACTCATTAAAGGCAAGCTGGATAAAAAGAATTTTGGACTGCAATAATAATGGAACATGGAAATATATATATATGAAAGAACTTGAAAAACATGGAGGAGATTTTATATTTGATTGCAATTTGAAAGAAAAGGACATTAAAAATAATTTTCAAAAAAATACATTTTTGGCAGATATTCTCATATCGTGGTGCAAAATAAAATCAAACGAAAAGGAAGAATGCATCAGCAAACAAATATTATGGAATAATTCTGAAATTAAGATTTTAAATAAAACAATATATTACAATAAATGGTACGATAAAGGTATAAAACACATAGAGCATATTTATGATTTCAGAACAAAACAGTTTTATCCATTTGAATACTTTACTGAATTATATAGCATTCAAGCATCAGACTTTCTGAAGTATTCATCATTAATATCAAGTATACCAAAAGAATGGAAAACTAAATTAAAACATGAAAATATAAGTTTCATGAGGGGAAATCGACTCATAGAAAAACTTATTAAATCCAAACATACAAATAAGTTCCTATACAATCACCAGCTACAGTATGATATTGACATTGATATAGCCCCACAGAAGAAATGGGAATACCTTTTCCCTAATGTTGAATTAGACTGGAGAACAATATATTTACAAACTTTTAAAACGACCATAGATATAAAATTAAGAAATTTTCAATACAAATATCTCTTTAGAATTATTCCAACAAATAAATTACTTCTATAGCAGAAACTAGTTAATTCTAATCTATGCGATTTCTGTAATATGTATGTCGAGAATATAAAACATTTATTTTGGGAATGTACCAAAACACAAACGTTTTGGACTGAACTGGCATTATTTTTAAATGCAAGAAATGTAAATATTACATTTAATTTTCAAACAATATCTTTTGGAATAAATGATATACATGTTTATAAACAAGCCTATAATTTTGTCATTCTGTGTGCTAAATACTATGTTTTTGTAAATAAGTGTAGACAGACCATTCCTAGATGCGAACTATTTATTGTTTATCTTTCAAAACGAATCGATATTGAAAAACAAATAGCAATGATGCATGATAAAATACAACAACACAACTTAAAATGGAGTAATTTTTTAAATATCATATAAATCCTATCAAAGAAATAGAAAACAAGGCAATCTTTCTTTCTTCTCTCTTCCTGTATTCACTTCCTGCTGGTACAAATGAGTGGGCGGTTGTGTGTATATGTGTGTTTGTGTAGGTGTGTGAGTGAACACACGTGCCCTTGAGCGTACGTGGGTGTGTAAGAAGAACGTGTTTGAGAGCGTGCGTGCATGTGAGAAAAAAGACACAACAACAATTATTGTATCACGTATTTGTACGTAGAATATAAAAATGAGCGAACAATTTAAATTTATGCATGTAATATATTTCAGTTAAAAAGGGAAAAAACAAGTCTAATATAGTGATTAATATAATGTATATATAGACTTAAAACACTATAACATAGAGATGTATGAATAAAACTATATTGAAACTAAATCTATGTCACACACTAGTATGTATGAATAGTAAGAGGACACTATTTGGACATAGACATTGTATGTACTTATCAAATGCTCGAAAAACTTGCTATGCTAGAATTGTATGAATAAGAACCTTTAATGATGAATTGTTTGCATATTATAAATGTTACATACTGTAAAATATTTGATATAATAAAATTTCATTATAAAAAAAAGTTAAGATAATAAGCTTAACTCTTTTTAAAAAATATAAAACTTTTTGGCCTCCTGAAATTTTTCCTATCATTTTTTTGATGCACACGGCTTCTATAAAAACTTATGAATTTGGGTATCAGCAGGAACAATAAGTAATTCTTCTTTCACAAATCCTCTCTGTGGCGCTGGTAATTTCAAATAATAAACTCTTATACCTTGCGTCACCATATAACTTTTAATCTTGTGAATATCTACACTCCACATTGGATCAGTTGCTCTGCGTCTTCCACCCTCTTGTTCCCCGGGTTGATATAAATATCTAACACTTGCATTCATACAGATAGGATCATCTTTTAATATTTTTGTTTCAACAGGAGGAGGCTTTTTTGTCTCCGAATTTATGGCTTTAACAACTTCTGGTAATCTCTTTACCCATTCTCTATTACGTTTTTGCGAATCTATTTCCTTAGCATACTGATAGCCAAACAATCTTTCAGCTAATGTTCTGTTAAATCTTTCAACTAAAGCTTGGTCTCTGTGTATTTCTGTTCTGCCTCGTCTGATATTTACTTTATGTTTTGCAATCAACTGTGATACTGCACCCATAAATTCTCTGCCTGGATCCACTTGTAATAACTTTGGATATTTCAAATGTCGACTGTATATTTTCTCAAATGCTTTAGCAACCTCTTTACTATCCTTGGAAGTCAGTGGCTCTGCTTCTTTGTATCTACTTGCAATATCAACCACAGTCAATGCATATTTATATGTCTTGCGTCCACGACCAATCCCAAAAGTATCATGCGGCAGAAATAACAAATCGGCTTGATGCACTCCATTTTTAGCAGAAACATCAAACCTGGGTCTAACTATTTTCTTTGGCGCAGGTAAATAAATCTGCCACACAGCTTGTTTCTTAAAAAATTCTAATGCCTTTTTTTCACTAACACCAGCCTCTTTTGACAATTTTTTAACTGCTGTGTAACCTCTCCAAAATCCTTTTGGGCTGTAATAAATCTGTTCCATTTTTTTCTATTAAAGAATAAACTTTATATAACTATAAAGAAAAAATGGAAATCACAACTGCACAATTTAATGAACTGCTCGAAGAGCAAAATCAAAATAGCACAAAGAAATGGACAGATTTGGAACTAAATAAAATATACACTATTACAGATACGAAAATAGTAGAAACTGAATATGGTCCATCCATGGTATTGACATTATTAGACAATGGTGAAGTGTGGGCGCCTGGTCATCTCAAAGATAAAATAGAGAAGAGTGCTAAACCACCATATTATATGCGACCACTTGGATTGAAACCATGTAAAAACAACAAAAAAAATAGGTATCATGCATATGACTTAGTCTTTCCAAAGGTTATTTCAAAGTAAACATATTTAGTTATTCCAAATTTAAAAAGTCCAAAGTAATTATAGTTTTAAACTAATTTTTTTTCATGAACTCAATTTATACGCCACAAATACAATTGCAGCCATGCCCACCACAATAAACGTAATTTCTCTATTCTGTTGATCCGGAGATGGTGTATAAAAATCACTCAACTTGGGCTCCGGTTCTAAAAGCAAATGTTTACCAGTTGTGTAATAATACTGCTTCATAGCTTGGTCTACATCATCAAAAGTCTGCTCTGCATGATGCTCCTTTTGCAGTTGCTTATTAATAAAATCTAATCTCTCTGTTCTTTTTTTATTCCACTCTACTTGTGCTGCGTTTAATTGTTCCCCTGCTTTGTCATGTCTTTGTCTTTCCTCATCTGAATGACTTCCCATTTTCGAAAATAAATAATTTGAACCGCTAAACGCCAATGCATTTGTTAATGCGCCACCTATCATCATTGCTACTGCACTTGCCATTTTTTTATATATATTTTTTAAAAATTATTTCATAATATCTGCAGGAATAATACCTTGCTTAATCAGCATATCCTTTGTAGCCATTGCTAACATTATATCCACAGACAGCATCCCAAAATCTGTCATATTAAAATCCACTTTAGGTGCTGGTCTTTTTAGTAATTTTCTGCCAATCTCAGAATATCCAACAGTTAGAAGTGTTTCCACTCCTGCATGATACATCATATTTACAATTTGTTTTCCGTCAATACTTGCTGCCATTTCTTTTATATGATTATTTTTTTAAAATAAATTATTAAAAATCAAACGGGTCTTTTGGTGCAACAGGCACAGGTTGTACAGCTACAGGTTGCGTAGCAGATTTTTTGTTATAAATATACAAACCCAACCCAGCAATGCCTAATAAAACCAGACACGGTGGAACATAATTTTTGTATACGTTTATTTTGATTTTTTCTGGTTCCTCTTCGTCTATTGTTATTTTTGTTATTTGATTTGCAGTATCTTGCTTTGCAGCATTTTGATTTGTAACATCTTGATTTGCATCCTGAAGCAAACGCTTTGCCTTTCTTGCCGCTGCTCCTTTTTTTCCAGCTTCTACTCGTTTTGGATTTTTTACTTTTTGTTGTTCAACCTTAACAGGTATAACTTTACTCTCTTGATTCTCCATTTATATTATCTATATTTTTATTTTTATTAAAATCAATATGTCTAACAGTTGTCAGTATTGCTGTAAATGGTGCTAAGCACATTCCATACCTGTAATACAACTCACAACAAGCACTTGTCAAAGCATGATTAATAAATGGGTCTTCTTCCAAATCTTCTATCAGCTTTGGTGGATTTGTCACATTAAAATATTTTGATACTCCCATCACATACAAGTTAATAAAAGAATTGCCTAAAGTTTTAGTCATGCTTGCCCCAAGCCTTGCTTCATATCTGCAGTAAAGTTTGTTAATTTCATCCGGGGGCATGCTATCTATATTTGTGAGTTGTATGTCTTTACCCAAATATTGACGGCTACCACCGCCAGCCACTATGGCTGATAATCTTTCTTTTTTTGTTTCTTGTTGCTTTGATTCATCTGGTTCCGTCTGTTCCGATATATTTTGTAATAGTTCTTCCGCATTCATTTTTATATTATTAATCTTATTTTTTATCTTGAAATAAATATAAAATACAAAACAACTAGCTGCGATATTCATGCAACTAGTAATTGTTAGTATTGTTAATAGCATTGTTATTAATATTACTATTTTTTCTATTAACATTATTAATTTGCTGCAAGCATTGCTATTAACATTGCTACTTTTCTATAAGCAATGCTATTAGCAATACTATATTCATGGTCAGTATTGCTATTAACATTGCTACTTTGCTGTTAGTATTACTATTAGCAACAGTTGTAAAAAAATATATTTTGTAATAATAAAAAAAATTATATAAGAAAAAATGGATTTGAAAATAACAGACGGTGAGAATAACAAAAATAAAACAGCACTGGATGTTATGACAAGAGATGACGTAAAATGTTGTATATGTGTTTCAGAAAGTGATTTTTTACAAACGTACGAAAAAGGTGCACAGGAAACGTCTGTAATTTCTGTGACAAAGGATGGCGTAGAATATTTTATATGTGAGCCAAGAGGGTATGTTTTACAAGCCCCGGAAAACATTAGTAGTGATGTTGTACCGATATTGGTTAATGCATTGAGTTTATGGTTTATATGGGAAACTCTAGTTTGTATTTTTGAAAAAAATTATTCAACCCAATAACCAGTTGGTTGGTCAGTTCTCAAAATTAACTTCGAATATTTAGTCTTAGCTAAAGCTTTTCTTATTCTGGTTCTCTCCTCCAACGTCGGAATAACATCATTTTCTCTCAAACAATTTTCATAACTATCTCTGTCCTTGGTGTAAAATATACACAACCATTTTGCTTGCTCTCTCAAATCTTTCAATATAGAATTATATCTCTGTGAAATGACCCACACTGATTGTTTAGCGTGACGACCAGAGAATGCCAACTCTGACAACATATCGTTTTTCTTTGTTAATTCTTTTGTGGCTGAGCAATCGTCAATAATGTATAATGTGGGCTGGCCAGCATATTGTTTGAAAAAGAAACGCAACAGTTCTTGTAACATTTCTTTACCGTTGCTAACAGGATTAACAATTATTATTTTTTTATCTTTTGGGTTTTTCACATCTCCTATCCAAGATCTATTTTTATAAGCCTCGTTCCACTCTATGGTTGGACACAATATAATTATATGTTTAAAAACTCCAACATACTCTTGTTCAAGTATGTCAAGAACAAACTCTGTTTTACCACAGCCTGTCTGCCCACAAATAATGGCACTGTGTGAATATTTAGGATATTTTTGTTGCAAACTAGTATCGTACTTCTTTGAATCTTCCATCTTCGAAATTGATTTGCGCATCTTGTATTATATATATATAAATATTTAAAGTTTGATCTGCATCTGCTTTTTTATTTATTAGTATCGTTATGCCTTCACTGCCGTTTTCTATTCTTCTTCCACTGCCGTGTAATAAATTGTCATTACATGTTCTAAGGTCAAGCCACAAAGCATATGATTTTGTCAAATAAGTCTCAAGAGAAACACTGGTAAAGTTTAAGTCCCTCGCTGCTATTTCTGTCTCTTTGTTTCTTTTTGATGTTAAAGCAAAATATTTGTTAATTTCATCCCAATGTTGATATGCCTTCATACCCTGACTATACAACTGATTTGGTACTCCCTCTATTGTCATTTCAACTTTTTCAATCATTGGGATGTAATAGGTTTCTGTGCTTGTTCTTTCTGGGTCTTCAAACAGCATTAGAATACCTTTCATGCTCCGTGCTGGTACATTAATGTTGATGTTCCAAAGGGTTTCAGATTTGTTTGCTGTTATTTTTCTATGTCGCAAGATACGATCATACATAAATGACATCTTACCATTGATTTGCTGTCTTATTTGTCTGGCTAATTCAACATCACTAACCGTATCAAATTCCAAGCAGATATTTTTTATTACATAAGATGCATCAGCATCATTGCTTTTGATAACTTTGTTATAATCATTAAACGTTAATTCATATTCTAACCTATCACCAAGCCCCGCTTGATAAAATGGCATATGACTTTCTAACATTTCAAAGTCCAGTGGAATACAAAATCTATTTCCAAAAGCTGCTGCTATAGCTTCATCTCCGGTGTCTGAGGAAGCATCTCCCGCGCTAACTCTATGTTTTAGCATGTTTGATTTACCAATACCTTGGTAAGCTGTGTTCAATCGTTCAGTAGGGCTTTTCCATAAATCTACATAACAATGATATATATCACTGTCATCTATTGACATGACTTCATTGCCACTTATTCTTATTGTCATTTTTTTTACAATTGTTCTACCCAGATTTTGAAATAGAGTAGCGTTGGCGTCTGTTCTGCTTTTAAGTTCTATTTCAAAGGCAAGACGAGCAGTACCTGGAACTATCAAATCATTAGTACTTAGGTTGGGAAATCTCACAAGCAGTTGCTGGTTTTGGTCTATTGTTGAGGGATTATTAGTTATTACTACACTTGTGCGGATGCCTTTGGCACCATGAGGTTCTCTTAGTTTTCTATGAGGGCTAAGTTTGTTTCCGTAAGCCGACATTGTTTTTATTTTTTAAATATATTTTTTAAAATTAAATAAAATAAACAATGGCTGAAGGAGGATTTAAAAATCTTACGTTCGATCCAGATGTTGATATGACTGAAGAAGACTTTGATAAATTACTTGAAGACGAATTTATACAACCTGAACCAGAATTCCAGAGACAAATTGTAAATGAAAATAACTATATTGATCAGCTTCAAGTGGAAGATCAAACGGAAGAACAGCTTAAACATAAACGGTGGTTAGTAGATGAATTTTATAAAGAATTTGACGAGGATATCAGCGAAATTGATTATAAAAATTTTAAAATGGATAAGAACAAAAACGGTAGAACAATGTTATATGCAGTTCAGTTAGTTGGGAACAGATGATGTTCCACTTACTCATTATAGGGGAAATAATGCAGTCAAATTGTATGCGCTGGACACTCTACTTAGAAAACATGGCATTGGCTTCATAAAAAATAATTAAAAAATATATGATTATTTAGCCCCACGTGAAAGAAAGGCTCAGGGTATGGCAGAGTTAACATCCTTGGTAAAAACAAGAGATACCCTTACAAAAGCAGGAGAAGATATACAAATGCAAACTTTTTCAACAACTGAAGATGTACAAAATACAGTAGATGCTGCAAATACAATTGAGAGTGATTTGAGTAATATAATAGATGAAACTCATCCTAAAACTGCTGTTCAACCAGAAAGTCTAACAATGCGAGAGATACGAGGTTTAGATAAAAGATTGCAAAGCTTTCGTGGAGAACTTACTAATAATCTCTCAAAGCTCACTGAGCTTGATAAAGATATAGCAAAAGAAAAACAAAAATTAGAACAAGCTAAAGCTGATGGTGATGAATTTCAGATAAAAAGAATTAGCGATCGCATCGAAGACCTTGAAGATGAAAGAAGTGCAAGACTTGAAGCGGCGAGTGAAAACAAAGAAGCATTACGCAGTCAAATAAACAGGATAAAAGAAACTATAAATAAGGTGTTAAAAAAAGACACAACATTGGGTGAGAGAATAAAAACATTATTTAGAGAGCATGGTATTACTATTGTTAGTATTTTGACTGCCTTTGGTATGATTATTGGGGTATTAGTTGATGCAATTATTCCTACAACAGGAGGAGGGACTGCCCCAACTCCAAAGCCTGATCCATCAGGTGTAAAAGATTGGATAAAAAAACAACTACTTAATCTTGGTAAACTTCTTGCCAACCATTATTGTGGTACTGTGTAAAATAATGGAATCCTGTTATTTTTCAACATGTCACAGATGTGGACTTCGTCATCAGTATGTGTGCCGTGCTTTAAACGCCAAGTGCAATCTGTGTCACAGGCGAGGACATTTTGCGCGCGTTTGTAAAACACAGCTGAGACACCTTAAAGTGAAATCTGCCAGATCTAAAATCCGTGATAATGAAAGAATGACAGCTTTTATTTTCAAAAAGACGGCCGAAAATGTGTTTCCTTTTCAATCGCAAGACGACACAATCTTCAGAAGATTACAAACTAACAATTGTCTTTTCAATGATTATCAGCTTCCAGGAAGCATACACACCATTGAATCGTCGACCATTTCATCATAACAAACTCAGGTCATCAGTGACCTTAAATCTCAAAATGGAGCACTGAGAACAGAATTAGACGAATGTTGTCAGAAACTGGACAACTTTGAAAAAGCAGAAAGGAGAAAGCTATTCAAAGGTGTCATTACTTTATGTTAGAACACCAGCAGAATCAACACATTGATGATCTTGAAACAGAAAATAGGAAACGACAGGTGCAAATACAGATTTACATCCAGAACCTCACAAAGTTTGAAGAAGCAAATAAAAATGTGGATAGCCAAACTAATGCACAAATCGTGCGTGAAAACATTCCGTATAATTTAGGTAATCTCGTAAAACAGTTAAAAGATTTAAAGGCCCAAAAAGAAATGTTAGAGAATCCGTTTGAACAGGTACAACAAACTCAGGAAATGACTGTGCATACTCCTATGTATGTTCAGGGTTACCCACATATGAAAAAAAAAAAACTTAGCAGACGATAACACATATGTTTCCGCGCAGCTGCAACATTTCCATGTAGGCCAGGGAAGAGAGGCAGACGACACCAAAATTGGCAGGGTCATCACCAACACGGATATGGGCATTTTTATTGATAATGATACAAAGAACATTTATTCTACAGCGCTAAAAATATTAAAAACCATTTGCTTTTCGCAAGTTCATTTCTGATATTTATAGTTTTGAGACGTATTCATTTTAGAGACAGATAAATTGAATTATTTATGGAATTAACATTACTAAATGTGTTTATAGTAATTTTGGACAAATCAAATAGTTGTCCGATTTAATATTGATTTCAATAGTAAATATATGATAACATATAAGATGTTTTATTGCACATACATATAAACATTTGGTATAGTAAATGTGTTACAAGTATAGTAATTTCGATTGTTAAAAACGTTACTAAGTTAAATTTTGGTGGTACAAAGTTATTGAAAGAATGGGGGTATTTTAAAGTGTAGTATTTTGTAATTATATTGAATTCAATATTGGTTATATAATAACATATCAGCTGTTTTTATGGAATATATGCATATGAAGATCGATATAGTAAATGTGTTATAATAATTTAGATTGTTGAAAAGGTTACTAAGTTCAACTTTGTGGGTACAAAGTTGTTGAAAGAATGGGGGTATATTACTGTGTATTATTTTGTAATTTTATATTTATGGATATCTCCGGTAAAATGTATGTTCTTGTATAATGTTTGCGAAAATGTAGACAGTTTTAAATACAGGTGTGAATGGTTTCACAGATAAAATTTGAAATCGGCTTTTATTTGTATTAAGTATGTTTGATATGACGCTGTCTATATATGTTAAATAATTAGATTAGGTCACTAAGGAAGTTGACCAAGATAGCAATTCATACCTGAGGGGTATTAGTTTAAGTATAGATACATTTGCGTTTATTGCATCAAGTAATACTTAGACATTTATATTGTCCGGGTTACCACGGTAACCGCTATGGAATGCACATTTTGATACAAAGGATTTTTGAGGGGTAGGGTGGAGGGAAGTTAGTTACGGTTTGGATTTGAACTACAGCGGTTATCCGTGTGTTAATGAAAATTGGACTATCCATTTCATGATTTGTTAATATTCATATTAGAACTTTTAAAGTTTGGTATTTCCAACATTTAGACATTGATAACATGATATATTGGTTCTCCGATAAATAACTTACTGCTTGACAATATGTGATATGAAGATAAAAAAGAAATATTAAAACAACAAACATCAGAAGAATTCGACTTTATCGTTCATTGAATTTTCCTACAGAAAAATAGGACTAGTAAAATATTGATTATAACAGAAGCAACAAAGACAAACAAGAGATAAAAGTAACAGACTCGGTTTTATTGAGTCTGTTCATGAGAGGTAATGTGAAGTGCAATACCTCTCACGCCTCCTTGCACCGGCTTAAGTGATATTCTACTTTAAAGCCACAAAGATCGGAAAGGTGATCATTTGGAAGTAACAAACACAAACAAGAGATAAAAGTAGCAGATTCGATTTTATTGGGTCTGTTCATGAGAGGAAATGTGAAGTGCAACACCGTTTTACTCAAGTAATGTAGATATTATTTTATACATATGTTGATATGAAATTTCTAAAATGTATATTATGTATGATCCTTTACCTGAATAAAACCTGGAAAAAAATAAATTAATTCTAACAGTGAACGGGAATGTAACGATCTTCACTCACCGGTGCACGTTGGTGTTGTTCCGACCCAGTCTGTAGTATCACAGGCAAGTCTAAGATCACCGGAAGTGTGTGTATATCCGTTTTCGCACGCATATGTCACCGTATCGGTATCGGAGTAGTTGTCCTTTATGGGTGTGTACATTCCATTTACAACTATGGGTGGGGGTACGCAAACGGCCTCAACTGAAATACAGAGTGGTACAGACTAAATGTAAATGATTTACATAGGTACAGGGAATTCTTGACGTATTTAAAAGACAATTCAAGTGCAGAATTTTGTTTAAGAACTCCTTAATTTTCAGGAATAGCGTCTTTTATAGATTAATATATATATATATATATTGATTTATTTATGATTATATTGATTTATCATATTGATTGATTAATTGGTTTATTCAGTTGATCCTTATATGGGTTTTGTATTTGTCTACGGTTAACATACTGTGAATCATGTAACTGACGATAAGCATGCATTACAACCTCAATTCCTAGTGTACTCGTCTAAAAAACTTGAATGGTATAAACAGATATTTTGTAATGTTCAAATGTCACCGTTTTACTTGCTGAAATGACGTTTCCTTAGATCAGTCTACTGAATTGTAAAAAAACGGTTATATTTCCGGGATCTTTACGTCCGGGATTTTTACGGAGCATAATGAATGCGTAAGTGAAACTGATTGAAACCGCAGTATGGGAATGGATTAAGCGCAAATCAGTATTTTCATGGAATAATACCCATAACTTCACGAATATATAACGAGAAAGTTTAGTGTTGAATCAGTTTTATTTATAAAAAATAACAAAATAAGGGCCCCTTTAATACTTAGATAAACTTGGTTAAAGTTTTTAACCTTGGTTAACGTTTGTATATAAGCTTCGATCTCGTAATCTACATAATGGATTGAAACTTCTAGCATGCATTATTCATTATAAGAGCACAACAAAGAGCAACGTTACATAAATCTTTCCTTTTTTATTTAACAAAATTAAGGCCGAATTTTTTCTTAATAAAAAAAAAGCAGTTTTATCTTGTTCAGTCACTTTAAAAAATGATTTCTAATTTGTATCGAGTTTTATTTGAAGGATTATAATATCATTAAACCTCGGCCAGGTTTCAAAATAAACAATATTGACGCATTCAGTGTGCAGTTATTCCTTTTGATAATTAAAGAAGCTAACCCGCCAAATAACGGCAAAATTACATTACAAAACTTTTATCAAAACTCTGTCCAGGTGTTCAAGTCATATAATAATGTATATATGCTGATTAAAAGTAAAGGTTTATTATGGTTTCTTAAAATACCCATGATTGAATATGCGTAAAATGAATTATGAATGGGTAACTCTTAATTCGACGTTCTCGTTTTGGGGTCTGGCCTGGCTTATCTGGCCTGGCCTTCAGTAGTGTTATTTTTTACTGGTCCTTTGGGACCAACGAGCCCAATATAGGTGGCTTTAAAGTAGAATACCGCTTAAGCCGGTGCTAGGGGGCGTGAGAAGTGTTGCTTCTTTCATTACTTCTCATGAACAGACTCAATAAAACCGAGTCTGCTGCTTTATTCTCTGAATTGTGTTTGTTGCTCTCAAAGGATCACCTTTATCAGTATTTATTAACATGCACACTAGCGTTCGTTTAGTGCAGTGTGGCGGCTGTAAAAAGTCTCCCCGTGCTACGAATCAGTAGTGTTATTTTTTACTGGTCCTTTGGGACCAACGAGCCCAATGTAGGTGGCTTTAAAGTAGAATACCGCTTAAGCCGGTGCTAGGGGGCGTGAGAAGTGTTGTTTCTTTCATTACTTCTCATGAACAGACTCAATAAAACCGAGTCTGCTGCTTTATTCTCTGAATTGTGTTTGTTGCTCTCAAAGGATCACCTTTATCAGTGTTTATTGTTAAGGTCGTTTATATTGTGTCTACAGACTTTAGATTCTCACAATAAGTTATATATATATACCTCGTCGGCAGTAGGTGTAGAAACGGCGTACATATGTTGTAAAATGTGGGTGTTGTTGGCGGGATATCTACTTTAAAAATAACAACACTTATTTCAGCTTGATAACTTTCATAATTTGAATAATTATTTCAAAGTATAACAAAAACAATTGTTTGCATTCCCATCACTTCTCATGCCAACAGTCATGTTTATTTACTTATCGGCAGCTTTTTTACACTTGCATAAAACCTTGCTTGTTGATTTATTTATTTATTTTGTCGAGTCCGCATATGTATTTTCCAATATCATGTATGTAATATGTAAGGATCTTTGCGAAACTACGGATAATTTCACAACAGTCTGCAGTTAATGTATTGCCAACAATTCCGACTTTTGAAAATTCCGACTTTTGAAAACAATATGTTGACTGATCCTACATTTGTGTGAAAATAATCTTGTCCCTCATATCACGTCGTGATTGACTCTTTAGCAGGTGCGCGTTTTCGATAAAGTGAACAGGAAATTCAGCCTTTTTCGTCCCAATTCAGATAAAAAATTTCCCTCTAACGTTTAGAGTCCTGAACCAATCTCGTTTAAACAAAGGGCACGAAACGTAGAAAAGTATCAGGATTTCTCGGTTACTACGGTCATTTATATAGTCCTTGTAGTTTTCTTACTTATTCCGAAAACGTTTGTAAAATTATTGAGGTAGAGGGCACAGTGTAATAATTTACTATTGTTTACGTTTAAACACAATTTATTGCGCTTTTCTCTCATTATACAGCTATAGAACCGTTTTATCACCGAGCACAAACTAGTTTGAAACGATAGCTCTTACGAACTCTAAACGCGGCACTGAACAAATGCGTTTAACTGGTTTTCTGTCGATCAACCAATCAAAATTGCAGAAAATCGTCGACAAACGTTTTTTCTGCTGAAAACTTGTTTGTCTCATTTCGAGTTTTTGCGTTTATAAGTTTAGCCAATCATATTGCTGATATTTAGTTTGGCCAGTCAGAATGCAAAACGCCTCAACTGTAAACGGTGACTGAGCAAACGGTAAAAAACGGGTTTCCGTTTTTCTCCGTTTGACCAATGAGAATGCAGATAATATAACCAGTAAAACACTCGATGCGCTAAATAAATAATCTACATAATTATTTCGTAGCAGACGCATACTATTATATTTTAATGGAAATACCTTGTTAAGCTACATGTATACATGGTGTTGTATAAATAATGAGTTCCATAGCTACACGACACATGTATATTTAGCGTTTTTGCGTGAATGAGATTAACACTCTGTACCTTGCTTTAAGTGGATTGAATAAACAGCAGCCGCGCATGAAATGAATGACACGCTTACTGCGTGTGTGTGTGTGTGTGTACTAGGTGTTAATTGTGTAAATCGTAATAACTGACGCGCTGAACGGCGGAGGATTAATACTTGTGTTGACTATACGCATTAAATATAAAGAGGTTAAACAATTACAAATGATTATATTGATCACGTTTCGGTTCTCAGAATATATTAAATGCAAATCAAACGTAGTGTTTAAAGAGTCAACACATACTTTATATATACGGCTGTTTATTGTGCTTACACAGCATGTGTATAGCGATACAAACCAATTACAACAAATTAACTTAAAATATATGATACATACAAATACACAAAACAATTTTAACGAATCGACATATTATGAAAAATTCATTCCGCGGATCCAACATGTAGCTGTGCAAGGTACACAAACACATTTCAATGCGTTAAATACTGTTTATTTTTTACTACTGGCATTATTGTATATATTACATATTTGTCTGTGATTTATATAGGAAATACTGGGAATAGAAAAGCTATATCTTCTCGTTTGCTGTACAAATGACGTTCCGATTGTTTTACTCAGATTCCGCCACTAGGGAATACCGATTACGGAAATTAACGAAGAGTTCCGATTCCACTTGTTTTGTTTGTATGACGTAACGTTGTCTTGGCGTTCTGGTGCAAACAGGTGTAAAAAGGCGTGAATCATTCGAAATATTAATGACTTATCAATTTAAATTATGCAATATATAGTTTAATAACCAGTGTTTTTGAAATACTGAAAATTTCTCCCTCCGTAGAGAAATGGCTCCTGATATACGAACTCGTTCTCCGCACTCGTTCTTATATCGGGGCCATATCTCTACATCGGGAGATATTTCCCGTATCTCAAAAACACTGGTTATTAAACTCTCTGTAATAAAGTATTATTACATTTATAACAACAAGGTTTGAAGTTTCACATACATAAGGTTATTTTTGATGGATTTACACTCTTCAAAATGGGATTTTGAATTCAGATAAATTTTAGGTAAATATATTCCGCCTCATGCGGAGAATTCCAAATAAACACACAGAAATAAACAAACGAACGAACAAAGAGGAAAATGCATGCAAAATATGGCTACTAATGAATATTTACGTTGGTCCAAGCGAAAAAAATAAGAAAAAAATCAAATCAAATTGATTGATGTATAATAACTAATTGGTATATTAATGAATTGCCATACAACAAAACAATTAGCCGAAATGCCAACTGATCACCCGCGCAGTTATTTGGCATGCGTATTTAGTCGCTATTTACATATGTATGGTGATCACTGTAAACTAAATGTTACGGCTTTTTTATTATATTATGAACGGAATATGTTTCTCAAATTAGACCACACCTTTCATTACATTAATGGAAAAACAAACAAGCATGTGACATGTATTATTTTTTAATAAATATATCAACTTGATAAGTATACAATTATTGTTACCGACCAGTCATGTTTAAAGGTAATGTAGACGCAAATTCAATCAGGCTGTTTAAAAAGAACGTGTAGTAACGGGTGGATAATTATCAAAATAGAATGTAAAACAAAGACCATGTGAAGGTTCTTTTGAAACGGAACGTATAGGTAGTCTTCCCCGACCCACCACGCCACGTCGTACCCCTCCCACCCCACTTCAATCCCCACCCCGCCCAACACACACACACACACACACGCACACACATACACACACATACACGAGCTGTCCGTCCAACTGTATCATCACATTTTGTGTTTCATAAGTCTATTTTAATTAAATTTGTGTTCAAACGTTTATTTACATGTATTACTCATTCAAGGAAATCGCATCGAAATAGAGTCAGATAATCAAACTGTGCTTTTAACTAATACAGCTAAGAAATATAAAAAGATCGGACAGGGAAAGTAGCATTCAAGGAGGACAGTAAACCACAAAACACAGAAACAAACACGCAAACAGACAAACAAGAAGGCAAAAGCAATAATAAATGCAAACGACATCACAAACACAAAAAGGGTTGACAATAGGGCTACCGCCTTGGAACGGTCATTGGCAAAGTAGTCCACTGGGTGGTTTAAACCGGTTCTAGGGTGCACCAAACCTCACACTTACCCTACTGTCATCCCATTAAAACAGGACAGTGTAAATAAAGAAATCCACGCCATGATCTAATCTCTAACTAACAAGGCAGCATCAATAGGCAATATAAGTAAAACACAAATATGCTCGTGTAAATATAATATAAAAAAACAATAGCCTAGAAAGCCACAATGAAGGTACTCAATGACTTTGCAGAAGCCAGAGCAGTAAGAGAATAACCATTAAGGGCACGACAAGAAAGATCATGGACAAACATCAAACTCCACCGTCCCAATGGACTTTAGGTAGGCGTCATCACAGGGTCCACAGCCTGTCCGGTCATCGTACAATTAAAGAGGAAAGCATAGTGGCGAACTGTAAAAGGGTCCATCACCAAGCATGCAGTACGTTGCAAAATGATAGGGTCATAACCTCTTTTGATAAACTTTTTAACAAGTTTAACAAAGATAGTATGAAAGTGATCATGACCTAGATTCTTACGAAGTTTATAAATCACATCACCATAGAAGTCAGGTTGTGACAGTCCTTGTCGCAGAAGAGTCCTTAAATTGCTTTTATATTTGGAAAGAAGATCAGGGTTACGATAATACAATTTTGCAAAGGTTTTACGAAGTTTATGGTAACGGTAACCCTGATTGAGTAACTTTTTAGTGATACAAAGATTACGAATATTAAAGTCCTCAACTCGAGTACAAGCTCTAGAAAAACGAATAAGTTGAGACACATATACCCTATAAGACGTTGCTCGGGGAACATACCCATCCAAGTGGGGATAATTAACAATGTCAAAATTAAAATCATCTCTCTTGTCATAGATTTTGTTAATTATTTTATCATTTTCAATCGAGAGATCTAAATCGAGAAAAGAAGCGTTATTATCAGATATATTAGCTTTGTTAAGCTGAAGTTCTTTAGGATAAATATAATTAACCATAGTTGGAAAGAAAGGGTTGTCAATGTTCAATATGTCATCCAGATACCGAGAGGTATCATTAAAGGCTTCAATAACATCTGCCTGGGTATCTGGTGAAAGACTCAACATAAAATCCCTTTCATAGCAAAATAAGAACAAATCTGCGACAAGTGGTGCACAGTTCGTACCCATAGGGATACCAACAATTTGTCTATAAACGGTGGTTCCATACCTGACGAAAATATTATCTAATAGGAAGATGAGTGCTTCACGAACTTCATAGCAAGTCCACATAGTATAATTGTCAAAACTGCCGTTAGTAAAAAACGCTTTTATATTATTACATGCCAAAAATGTAGTATTTTCTCTAGCAAATGTTTTTTGAATAAGAGAAATTAGCTTGTCTTTAATAAGGTGATGTGGTAAGGTTGTATATAGTGTAGAGAAGTCATAAGTGCTTATTGATGAAACTTGACCTTTCTTGAACATTTTATAAAGAACGTCTCCTGAATTTTTTATAGACCAAAATAAATTAATCCCAGAGTTTTCATGTTTTATCACAATATAGGTTAACGTGATCTTTAGCGGCAGTAAGACAAGAAGTTAAAAGTTTTGAGATGTTTGTTGTGCTAAGTTGAGCATGCATAATAATCATTCTCCATAACACAGCTACCGTGGTAGCTCAGTGTATAAGGCATTGTGCTTAGAGCTATAAATGTATCCACAACGCCGGTTCGCTCCAGTGCGGACGCATGTCCGATGGAAAACTGTATCATTAATCGCATCTCCTCAGAATTTACAGTTTCATAAATAACGTAATTTGATGTGTTAACAATACGTATTAGACACGTTTTCATTGCCTCGTAAGTCGGATAGGGACGTACACGGATCTATATAATGTATCTATATTCCCGAGCACGTTAAATGACCATAGGCATATACTCATTATTCCGAATAAGTCAAGTTTTCGGATTGGATGTATCCCAAACTCTTCTTCTGGGACGGCTCTAAATAACCTTTCATGTGTTGACAAACCAATAAACACCACCAGGGCTACCATAATCAAATTAAGAAAAAGCCTGAGATTTTTGAAAATGCTGAATTTGAGCGCGCGAAGCGAAAATTTCAAAATCGACAATTTTCAAAAGCGATTGACAAGAAAAGAAAATTACACAACATATTACATTCTGTTGTATCTTATTCATACTTTTCCATTACCCAGATGCTGAGATTTCACCGTATTTTCAGTAGGTCATACAATTTGTGTTACTCGGTTTTTATCCTTAGGTTCAATAGTGATGCAAAAATCTTTCTCAGAGTAAAAAGATACAATTTTTTAAGATTAAATATTGAAACGGGTACATATATCATATTAATATTCATATACATGTATATGCAGGATTTTAAAATAATCACACATAAATACTTTCAAGTTTTACAGTAAAATTGGTTAAACGTCTAGGATAACGACCTCGTCTATCACCTACCAAAAAAAGTCAGTCTACTTAGATGATGCTTTAGAAAAATTATGAATAAGTTGTTTTATCGGAAAGAATTTATAAAGCTTAATACTTGGATCTCTCAGGATTTTGTTATTTTATTTACAGTGTTATATTTTGTCCGGTCATATTAGGTCGATCTTGCATAACATGTATTATCTTATTTTCTATACGTGTGTATAAAAAATAAATATGCTGGATATTCATAGCCTCTTGTAATTTAATTGTTGAATCTTGGCATTTGTGCATTTTAAATGTGTTAAACCACAAACCTCAAAATTACTTTATTCACAGATTAGTATGTATGTGCATTATTTTTATTAGTATGTATGTGCATTATTTTTATTAGTATGTATGTGCATTATTTTTATTAGTATGTATGTGCATTATTTTTATTAGTATGTGTGTGCATTATTTTTATTAGTATGTATGTGCATTATTTTTATAAATATGTATGTGCATTATTTTTATTAGTATGTATGTGCATTATTTTTATTAGTATGTATGTGCATTATTTTTATTAGTATGTATGTGCATTATTTTTATTAGTATGTGTGTGCATTATTTTTATTAGTATGTATGTGCATTATTTTTATTAGTATGTATGTGCATTATTTTTATTAGTATGTATGTGCATTATTTTTATGCCTATGTGTTTTAATGACGAGATTTAAAGAAACACGTCAACTGCGATATACAAGTGACCGAAAATATAACACCACCACATTAAAACCAGTCAACTTTAAAAACACTATAAAAAGCATATGAAATATCAATTTCCTGTTTATCATATACAGAACTCGAATTACATAAGACGCCGCCGGCGATTTGTACTAATTGATTGGTGGACTGTGTTGTACACACCAATTAGTCGCCATCAGCTGACCACACGCTATCGCGTATTGGGTACAGGTGTTGGTACTTTTGTTAAAAATTGGGTACTAATAAAATGTATTACATTTTGTTTGCAAAAGCCGGCAATTGTAACAGAAAAGCCGGTAAGCCGGTAATCTAACACTCTAATATCTACACGCGTTGTGGATTTTCACTTGGTTAAGTTGCGGAAGGACTATATAATTCTTTAAGTAATAGATAGAGTCTGGTCTCAGCGAGTTGGCTTATTTAAACACCGAGATGGGCGTAGCCCATCGAGGTGTTTAAATAACCAACGAGCTGTGACAGACTCTATCTTTTTTGTAGCATGGTGTACTGAGTAACACTGTGACGTCATAGTGACCGTACTCTAAATTCCAATATCCGGTAGTTGTAGTACGGTAAAGCCACGCCCCTTTAGTTAACCTGAATTAAACGATTTAATGCTCTGCATTTATCAAAGGAAATGTCACCGACCATGCTACAAGTAATAGATAGAGTATGGTTTCATTGAGTTGGTTCATTTAAACACCGAGGTGGGCGTAGCCCATCGAGGTGTTTAAATTAACCAACGAGATAAAACCATACTCTATTTGTTTTGTAGCATATCCATTTCAGCTCCCTGCCATACTCTAACTTCCAATAACCGGTAGTTGTAGTACACCATTTATTCTGACAGGTGTTATTTTCAAATAAACGATTTACACCTGTGTCTGAACAAAGAGAATTGTCTGTGACCATGCTACAATAAGACTTTAAAAATAACACTCCTGTATTATTATTATTATTATTATCATTATTATTAGTAGTAGTAGTAGAAGTAGTAGTAGAAGTAGTAGTAGTAGTTGTAGTAGTAGTAGTAGTAGTAGTAGCAGCAGCAACAGTAGTAGTCGCAGTAGTATCCGAATTAAAACAATATTATGGCATGTCGTGAACATATGTAACGCATGCAAATGATAAACGTTAAAATGAAGTAAACATGAATTATTTAATTACGTTTCCTACAGTGCAAGCATTATCTAATGTGCCTGCTGTCATCGAGATTCGTCGTGCAGCAATGGGCGGTGGGTCTATAAAACTTAGACTTACACTTAAACACAAGCCTTAACAAGTAGAAAAGATCATTTTCATCAGCAGTAATCCACCTGATTTAGGCCAGGCTATTTTACCCGTTCGTATGCAACAGTATTCGTATTGCGCAATTGTGTTCATTGGCGAATTTATACATAGCTTAAAACAATAACGTTTGATTTAATATGCTTGTCATTATACATATTTATTAATTATATTAATTAAATAATATATTTATTTGTCAAATCTTTGCTATCAATATATATATGTAGGACTGGTATCCTGAACTGTTATTTACGAGAGTCCACGGGCTGACCATTACTGACCATTACTATCACAGTTGGGGTTCTCAGCGTTTTATATGTTGGCCAATCATATGTTGTGACAAAGAGTCAGTTACTCCCTTTTATTGCAATCAGCCAATCACAACTAACGAACGAATTAATGCATTGTCAAATCCTAAATTTTAATTAAGCATACTTTATTGAATTATATAATTTTATTACGCGACATAACATGTTCAACTATGATTTATGACGAATACTGATTGAATTTATAATGAAAGAGGCAATTTATAACAAGCTAAATATTTCTTTTCAATATATGCTATTTGTATGATGCGAGTTAATACAATGTGCACTGGTCAAAATAATTATATGAGCAGACGAAAACTATCTAATATTTAATACTCTCAGAAGCTACGTTATTTAACAGTTTAAAACTATAAGGCGTATAACACATTATTAATTTAGATTACTTCCGTTCTTGTACTTTTTCATGTATTGTGTAATACCATGTTGTACAAATAATGACAATAAAATAACAGTTAACCAGATATAACTATTTCGCCACATTTCAATGAAGTACTAGTATGATAACGATGTTTTTTATTGGAATCGGTAGAAGTTAAATAATATAATGTCACAGGAAATCGAGTACTTCAAAGTTAAGTTAATAAGTTTATCTTATTAAAAGTAACTGTATGGCTTTGTATATATTTATCTCTCAATACTGACAATATTTGCACATTTCGAAGTATTATATTTCAGGTTTGAAAAGCGGCAATCTTGATCTTCTTTACTTAAATTCGTCGCATCCCGTCAATTTTTTCTTTTATAAGATCAATTAAATTCGTGCTTTTGTGACACTTTCTTGTCGTTCGTGTGTGTTTTAAAGTAATGAATTCTCAGTTCATAACATGTACTACAAGGTATATATCGGTGTATTGATGCATTTAACCCTTTATCAGGCCTGCCAAAATATGTTGAGATTTTGAAAATTTAAGATTTAAAATGCACGAAGAACATTTTTAAATTGAAATAAGTAGAACGCGAATTGATTTCCACACTATTTTGTTAACGGGCAAATTTATTTATGCAATTAATACAAGTTGATGCATTGTTTGATAAATATAGAAAATAATAAATTAGCATAGTAATTCGATTAGAAAGACTTGGTTTAGTTTCTACCACACCTGCTGTTGTTTTTTTAATGAAATTGCACTTTTCTACACGGATGCTTTCTTAATGCGAATACAAAGTCAACTCTACACATTATAATCATCGTACACAGCAGCAGCTGTTGTATTGGTACCACACACAAGGGTTCGAATCCCACTGGGATCTCGACATGTTAGTGAGGAAGGGCCGATTCTTACGGATGGCGGGATGTGTACAGTACTGGTTCTACCCAGGAAAGGTGGGTGATCTGCCTCCGCCAAAAATAATATACCGTCCTATATAACCTTATATGTGTTGAAAATGACGTAAAACACCATACAAACAAAAACAAACAAAACCACACACAAGGATTTGCTAGTTCCCCACACTTGCTATTTCAGTTAGGTTGACCAATTAAAGAAATTACATATATTGCTGCATTACGCATATCGTTATGCCACTGAAGGAATTAATTATGTCCTTAGGTGTTAATTGTATATTCAGTCAGTGCATTACAAGGACGTTCCCACTGATTCGACACTTGTATCAATTCCTCAGACTAGGGAGCGTAACAGGACTAATTCGAGAAATAGCTGATAAACTGTGAAAGTATAGCTGTTAAATCATGAACGTTTTGTTTTGATGGAAAATCCGGAGATCCGGAGAGCGACTGAACAATAAGGAGAATCCGGATTTTATCCGGAGATTTGGAAGGCCTGCGTTATTTTTGCTTTATTTCGAACCAGTGTTGTTGTTTTTTTTCAATAATAACACAGCATAATTGTATTCAATATTAAACCATGAACATATGTCTCACACTATATGTCATAATAGCTATGTGTAGTTATTAATAAAAAGAACACACAATATGTTTTTAAAAGCGTATTAGCACTGTTAAAATAATTAATATAATTAAAATTAATGCAAATTAATTTAATGAATATTTGAATCTGCTTGATTCATATTAAAGGGACACAGGTAATCTCAATTTCTGTAAAATTCGTGGCGTCCCGTTAGTGTTTCTTCGTAACGTGCATATTTTGTATTTGCATATTACAACATTTGACATTAGTGCACCAATATTGTATTTATCCCGTGGTAGTTTAATGAAAATATATTTAAAACTCCAACATGGTATTACCTTTAATTTAAAGATATATGCAAGCAGCTTTAAAGGGACGCACCTCAAACTTGATTATTTTAAAACTCACGGCGTCCCGCTAGTTTTTCTGGATAACTTACATTGCTCAATCATTAGATTAATTATAAGAATAGTAATAAGCAAATTGTACTTGCATATTATTCAATTTCTATATAATTGCACCAATAACATATTAAAACATATAGTAGAGTAAGACGAATAGGAGAATACTTAAAATTGTATTTATTTAAAGGTAACCAAGTTAAAGTAAACATGATTCTGGATATATAAATCGACACACCCATTTCAAACACTTCAAGATTGCCATGTGTCCCTTTAAAGCGAACATCATATTTGAATGATAAACCGGAGGTGCTTGTTTTAATGAAATTATTCAAGATTGCTCTGCGTCCCTTTAAAATCATTAGTACATTCTCAATTCGTGGAGTTATATATTCTTTTTTAATTTCACACGGATTATAAACACGTTATTGGATTCTAGCGCATGATTCAGACATTGATGTACACATATAATAGGGCTACAACAACATATTTGGATGGTTTCCCATCAAACATTACTATCGTATGTATCGAACGAACACCGGGCAGAGGTTTTAGCTCCAACCCACAATGCATTATCCACTTGTATATGAACATATTCAGTAATATCTCTCTCACATTATATAGAAATCTATACATTTTGCAGTGCTTTTCAAATCAGCTATACCCATCTTCCTCTGTGTCACACCAGACTCCTATTTTATTGTTATTAATAATGGACATTTTCCAATTAAATATTAGTATTAATTAAATTGTATTCGTATAATCCACTCTTTTAATATTTTGTCTATTTAAATCTCGTATTTGAAGTTACGTTTTTCCTTTTTCGGGGTTTCCCTTATTTCCATTATGGCTAATGCTGTTTTCATTTATTATGTAAACTGAGTATATTCCATGAATTTACAAACTATTTTTATAACTCTAATTAATTTGAAATATTTATTTTTCATACTTCCATACTGGAATATTGTAAAACTATCTAATTGTTGATGTCTCTAATTAAATCGCAGTGCGATGGTCCACACGACGCGAGCTTTGGATTAAACAATTAGTGATTGTCGACTGCGGGTGTTTATGGCAGTAAAACAGTTATTGCATATCGAAAATCCCGTCTAATTAAACGATGAATTCAGTTAAGCATATATTAACTCGATGGTGGCATGGATATAAATGGTGGGTGAATGCATGGGGCTTGCACAAAGGAATTAACTCATTAATGCCTCAACTATTGTTTGTAATTAACATAAGTTTAAATATATTAATTAAATTTTATTCGTATAATCCACTATTTTAATATTGTGTCCATTTAAATCTCGTATTTCAAGTTAGTTCTGTTTTAATTTCCTTTTTCGGGTTTTCCCTTATTTCCATTATGGCTTATAATGTAAAACCTTTGCAAATTATATGTATCGTAACCCTGATCTTCTTTCCAAATATAGAAGTAATTTAAGGACTCTTCTGCGACAAGGAATATCACAACCTGACTTCTATGGTGATGTGATTTATAAACTTCGTAAGATTCTTGGTCATGATCACTTTCATACTATCTTTGTTAAACTTGTTAAAAAGTTTATCAAAAGATGTTATGAACCTATCATTTTGCAACGTACTGCATGCTTGGTGGTGGACCCTTTTACAGTTCGCCACTATGCTTTCCTCTTTAATTGTACGATGACCGGACAGGCTGTGGACCCTATGATGACGCCTACCTAAAGCCCATTGGGACGGTGGCGTTTGATGTTTGTCTATGATCTTTCTTGTCGTGCCCTTAATGGTTTATTCTCTTGTTGCTCTGGCTTCTGCCAAGTCATTGAGTACCTTCATTGTGGCTTTCTATGTTATTGTTTTTTATATTATATTTACACCAGCATATTTGTGTTTTACTTATATTGCCTATTAAAGCTGCCTTGTTGGGTAGAGATTAGATCATGGCGGGGATTTCTTTATTTACACTGTCCTGTTTTGATTGGATGAAGTAGGGTAAGTGTGAGGTTTGATGCACCCTAGAACCGGTTTAAACCCCCAGTGGCCTACTTTGCCACTGACCGTTCCAAGGCGGTAGCCCTATTGTCAACCCTTTTGTGTTTGTGATGTCGTTTGTATTTATTTTTACTTTTGCCTTCTTGTTTGTCTGTTTGCGTGTTTGTTTCTGTGTTTTGTGGTTGACTGACCTCCTTGAATGCTACTTTCCCTGTCGGATCTTTTTATATTTCTTTATACTATTTTCATTTATTTACAAACTATTTTTACAAAACTGAATAAATTTGAAATATTTATTTTTGATATTTCCAGTATGTATATTGTGAAAATATATAATTACTGATGTCTCTAATTAAATCGCAATGCGCGTGTACACACTACGCGAGCTATGGATTAAACAGTTAGTGATTGTCGATGTCGCGCGTTCAGAGCGTTAAGAAACGGGAAAACTCTGAGCATGCGCACTTCAAGCGTTTGCAAACCCGTTTTTGGTAGTTTTCCGTTTCTAAACGACAAACGAACGACAAACTGGTTTGAAGGTTATATTCCACTAAATCAGCCGGATGTGCTCGCCTGGTGCAGTCGAAAGTAGTTCTGTATTAAAGATTGCTAATATTTTTTTCTTTAAAAACTTTTTTTAGTGCAGTTTCCTGTTATTTTAAAAATGCAGCTGATCATGTTTTTGACAGTTTTTGATATAAATTTGAGAAGTGAAAGTAGACAGGGTATGAAATTGCAAGGGGTATAAATAGTGTTGACCTTTGACCCGGTGTTAGTATACAACTGAAGAAGTGTTTCTTAGAAGGTATTAAACCCCCTATTTCCTTGTTGATGTTTAATAGCAGACATGTTTATTTGCATGATAAAGTAAGTTTTCCAGAATTTTAACGAGGTTTGAGTTTTTAACAGGTTGTCAACATTCTAACTTTACTATGGAAGGGCAATGTAGACTCATTTACGCTATTATAACCTATAAGGAGAAATCATGTGGTTTTTTGAGAATTGCATAAAACATGATTTTCTAGGGATTTATTTTGTTTGAATAGGTAAGTTGAATTCAGAAACAGAGAAAAAAATATGATTTTCAGACTTTTAGACTATTTTAGAGTGTTTTTGGCAACTTTTCCTAAATTTTTCTAATTTTCTCTAAAATGTGATATTTTTCTCTTTTTTTGAATTTTTGTGAAAGATATATGGCAAAACATGTGGTATACATATTCAGGGATGCAACACAAAGCCACCAGATTTGATTTGATGAGAAAATGTTGAACGGTTGCTGAGATATTGCATTTTTTATTATTTCTTAATTTTGCGACAACATCGACTCGATTTAGTGCATGGTCAAGCGCAGGTATATCGCAATAATTTCAAGGCAAAGTCATTTGGCATTGCGAAACAAGTCAAAATGTTCTTTTATTAAGTTGTTGGATTGAATCGACGAGTTTAATTAAAAAACATGACGCAAAAATATTCCAGTATAGGTTATATTCCACTAAATCAGCCTGATGTGCTCGCCTGGTGCAGTCGAAAGTAGTTCTGTATTAAAGAGTGCTAATCTTTTTTTCCTTTAAAAACTTTTTTTAGTGCAGTTTCCTGTTATTATTTGGCTGTAACTGTATTCTGGACATGTTGTTGATATTTGAAAATGCAGCTTAGCATGTTTTTGACATTTTTTGATATAAATTTGAGAAGTGAAAGTAGACAGGGTATGAAATTGCAAGGGGTATAAATAGTGTTAACCTTTGACCGGTGTTAGTATACAACTGAAGAAATGTTTCTTAGAAGGTATTAAACCCCCTATTTCCTTGTTGATGTTTAATAGCATGCATGATAAAGTAAGTTTCCCAGAATTTTAACGAGATTTGAGTTTTTAACAGGTTGTCAACATTCCAACTTTACTATGGAAGAGCAATGGAGACTCATTTACGCTATTATAAACTAAAACGGTAGATTAACGGTAAAACTCGGTAATAAAACGATTCGTTAGCTGTAGCACCCCGTATTACAATAAAATTATGTTTTGCCACTGAATCTGAGTTTGGGTAAAAAGTAGTTGCCGTAAAATTGTAAAGAGTAGTTGCCGTAAAATTGTAAAGAGTGGTTGCCGTAAAATTGTAAAGAGTGGTTGCCGTAAAATTGTAAAGAGCAGTTGCCGTAAAATTGTAATGAGTAGCTGCCGTCAAATTGTAAAAAGCAGTTGCCGTAAAATTGTAAAGAGCAGTTGCCGTAATATTTGAGAAAATGAAAAGGGTAAAGTGAATAGCAATAAAAACAGTAAAGATAAAGCGCACAGCTAAGGTTTATTGACCAGCAAATTCTCTTGTTCAATATTAAGATGTAAATTTAAATAGCATTTACACAGGCATGATCCGTGTAGCAAATGTACATGTCGTATTTAAAAAGAATAATAAACTACATTAAATAGCTAAATACGGTGGATATTGGATCTGATTGCGCAAAGCCATATATAAGTTTCTTTGGTAAGTTTCGATAATATGTCTATGTAAATCCAACACTTAGTGTCATATTTTACCATTAACGTGAGTATTTGAAAGTTGCAGAATTGTTCAGCTCCGGGGTCTCAACTCAACAAGAAACCTTCTCTGGTGTTGGGAACCCATTACGACTGGACTACGCGCGACCACACATGCCCAAGGGGACGAGACCGGTTTTCAAGTTGTGACATAGGGGCTATTTCCGCAGGGGTGTGGATGGACCCCAGGACCGATGCAGGTTGGATGGTTGTATCCGTCTCTTCATACACAGTAAGTGCATATATGGATTAAGGTTGGGGATCTCAACAGTTTCCAAGTTGAGAGCCCCAGGGGTGGGGACGTGCGTCGAGGCCGATGCTGGTTGGATGGTTGTATCCGTCTGTTCATGTTCAGTAAGTGTATACATCGTTATAGGTTGGGGTCTCAATATTTTCCAATTGATGACCAAGTGGTTAATCCCCAGGGCTGAGGATAGACCATAGGAATTAATCGGAAACGGATTCGGCTCTTCCCGTAATACAGTTCATTTTTCCATAGTTAGCCAAATATCATTTAATTAGGGCTTTCCACTTTTCAGTGGAAAGACCTTTTGTGTTCGTTCTGTTTATTCTTATTATTATTATTATTAGGGCTTTCCACCTTTCAGTGGAAAGACCTGTTGTGTTCGTTCTGTTTATTAGGGCTTTCCACTTTTTAGTGGAAAACCTCTTGTTTTCGTTCTGTTTATTAGGGCTTTCCACCTTTCAGTGGAAAGACCTATTGTGTTCGTTCTGTTTATTCTTCTTATTAGGGCTTTCCACCTTCCAGTGGAAAGACCTATTGTTGTTGTTCGGCAAGATTTTGACTTTATTCTTCTGACCGCCACTTTTCATAGTAAGACTGGTCGCACGGCCTCTAAAGTTTACACAGTGATAGAGCTCATTCTGGAATAGTGCCGCGAAGCTTTTGGGGTCATGACGTCAACCAAGATGGCCGCCAGTGACGTCATGATGAAAATCTTGTTCGCGCTAGATCTCAGATATTTATGATCGGATTTGAATGAAACTTTCACAGATTGTAAAGGTCATGGTCTAGTTGTGCAAGAAGGTCATGCGGGGTCATGACGTCATAACGTGATGGCGTCAGAGACGCCAGACGCTTAAAAACTGAAAATAATCGTCAAAAATACAATTATTGCATGACCATTTTGAAACTTTACCACAATCATGTTTTCATCATCTTCTATCGATCGTGTGAAAAATATTTGATGACGTCATCGGATATGGCGGCCATAGTGGTTTAATTTTAAACAGGCTAAAATAGAAACTTCTAAGTATATTTCGAAAACCGAACCAGCTAGCGCCAACAATGCCCTCATATATGTGCCACTATGTGACCTTGACCAAGTCTGGGAAAATCAGGTCACCAGGTCAAAGGTCAAGGTCATAGGTAAGCGATAGGTGTAAACACCAATAACCACCTATATCTCAGTAACGGTTGAAATTGTTATCAAGAACATATGTACCATTTGAAAGGCCTTTCAATTTACTTTTCAAAAATAAAGTCCACTCAAAACGCAACGTTGGTAAATTGTTGCCATAGGAACCAAAATACGATGACGTCAATGACGTAAAATGTGAAAAATTGCCGTAGACACGTAAAATTTGTCAGTTTTGTAGAACATATGATTGCAAATACGAACGTGAAGTTTATTTTTAGCTGACGTCATTAATGACGTCACAGTAACGTAGAAACTAAAGAAGATTAAAATCGCTTCTGCCCAAGAACTACATGTCCCTTCTTGGTGAATCTTTGTCAAAATAATGTACTTATCTTGCAGTTGTGCATTGCAATTTTTTGGGTCGCTGCGACATTCAGTATGGCCGCCAGCGAATATCTAAGAAATACCTTGTTCACGCTTCTCTCCCTAAAGATTTCCAGTCTGATAATGATGAAACTTCGCCAAATAATGTGCGTATGGGTGGGACGTGGGGCAGACGAATGTATACACGTGAAGATGATACATAGCTCAGACCTAAATATTCAGTGTCGGGCGTAACGCAGTACCCGTCTTGCACGCACATACAGATACGCGAAACCATTATTAGGGCTTTCCACCTTCCAGTGGAAAGACCTATTGTTGTTGTTCGGCAAGATTTTGACTTTATTCTTCTGACCGCCACTTTTCATAGTAAGACTGGTCGCACGGCCTCTAAAGTTTACACAGTGATAGAGCTCATTCTGGAATAGTGCCGCGAAGCTTTTGGGGTCATGACGTCAACCAAGATGGCCGCCAGTGACGTCATGATGAAAATCTTGTTCGCGCTAGATCTCAGATATTTATGATCGGATTTGAATGAAACTTTCACAGATTGTAAAGGTCATGGTCTAGTTGTGCAAGAAGGTCATGCGGGGTCATGACGTCATAACGTGATGGCGTCAGAGACGCCAGACGCTTAAAAACTGGAAATAATCGTCAAAAATACAATTATTGCATGACCATTTTGAAACTTTACCACAATCATGTTTTCATCATCTTCTATCGATCGTGTGAAAAATATTTGATGACGTCATCGGATATGGCGGCCATAGTGGTTTAATTTTAAACAGGCTAAAATAGAAACTTCTAAGTATATTTCGAAAACCGAACCAGCTAGCGCCAACAATGCCCTCATATATGTGCCACTATGTGACCTTGACCAAGTCTGGGAAAATCAGGTCACCAGGTCAAAGGTCAAGGTCATAGGTAAGCGATAGGTGTAAACACCAATAACCACCTATATCTCAGTAACGGTTGCAATTGTTATCAAGAACATATGTACCATTTGTAAGGCCTTTCAATTTACTTTTCAAAAATAAAGTCCACTCAAAACGCAACGTTGGTAAATTGTTGCCATAGGAACCAAAATACGATGACGTCAATGACGTAAAATGTGAAAAATTGCCGTAGACACGTAAAATTTGTCAGTTTTGTAGAACATATGATTGCAAATACGAACGTGAAGTTTATTTTTAGCTGACGTCATTAATGACGTCACAGTAACGTAGAAACTAAAGAAGATTAAAATCGCTTCTGCCCAAGAACTACATGTCCCTTCTTGGTGAATCTTTGTCAAAATAATGTACTTATCTTGCAGTTGTGCATTGCAATTTTTTGGGTCGCTGCGACATTCAGTATGGCCGCCAGCGAATATCTAAGAAATACCTTGTTCACGCTTCTCTCCCTAAAGATTTCCAGTCTGATAATGATGAAACTTCGCCAAATAATGTGCGTATGGGTGGGACGTGGGGCAGACGAATGTATACACGTGAAGATGATACATAGCTCAGACCTAAATATTCAGTGTCGGGCGTAACGCAGTACCCGTCTTGCACGCACATACAGATACGCGAAACCATTATTAGGGCTTTCCACCTTCCAGTGGAAAGACCTATTGTTGTTGTTCGGCAAGATTTTGACTTTATTCTTCTGACCGCCACTTTTCATAGTAAGACTGGTCGCACGGCCTCTAAAGTTTACACAGTGATAGAGCTCATTCTGGAATAGTGCCGCGAAGCTTTTGGGGTCATGACGTCAACCAAGATGGCCGCCAGTGACGTCATGATGAAAATCTTGTTCGCGCTAGATCTCAGATATTTATGATCGGATTTGAATGAAACTTTCACAGATTGTAAAGGTCATGGTCTAGTTGTGCAAGAAGGTCATGCGGGGTCATGACGTCATAACGTGATGGCGTCAGAGACGCCAGACGCTTAAAAACTGGAAATAATCGTCAAAAATACAATTATTGCATGACCATTTTGAAACTTTACCACAATCATGTTTTCATCATCTTCTATCGATCGTGTGAAAAATATTTGATGACGTCATCGGATATGGCGGCCATAGTGGTTTAATTTTAAACAGGCTAAAATAGAAACTTCTAAGTATATTTCGAAAACCGAACCAGCTAGCGCCAACAATGCCCTCATATATGTGCCACTATGTGACCTTGACCAAGTCTGGGAAAATCAGGTCACCAGGTCAAAGGTCAAGGTCATAGGTAAGCGATAGGTGTAAACACCAATAACCACCTATATCTCAGTAACGGTTGAAATTGTTATCAAGAACATATGTACCATTTGTAAGGCCTTTCAATTTACTTTTCAACATTAAAGGAACTGCTTAATCTTCGTGTCCTGCATTAGTGTATAACTATCAAGGGAAGAAGTGTTGGCATGTACACGCCGCAATAAATAGCCAGTCCTTCAATGTTCACTGTTCAGTGGGGTAAGTCACTGCGCTTAAAACTGCAGACCTCTACTCCCCGAGGGATTCGCTTCATGGCGGAGGCGTGTCTGATAGATAGAAACATTATCCCTCATCTTATCTTTCCTCGGAAATTGCTGGCGCCATATATACCCCGATTTAATATTGATACCCGCACGTGAAAGTAAAATCAAACGTTTGTATTTTTCGACATTAAAGGAGCTGATACAGACTTCGTATCCTGCATTAGTGTATAACTGTGTCGAATGTATACGCCGCAAGACATAGCCAGACCGTCAATGTCCAGTACCCGGAATGGATAAGACCTTGCGCTTTAGAGCTGCACAATGTTGTTCATTGTGGACAGTTTTTTGCGGCGCCAAGACAAAAAGGACCATTCATCCCCTGTCTCATCTTCCTTTGAAGTTGTTAGTGTTCAATCTTAAAGGGGCACACAGCAATCCTGATTTTTGCAATTAATACTATTAATTATTGGTTCAAAGTTTTCAAATTGTTATCATGGTTATAGCATATTACTTTCAATTGAAAACTCACACTTGTATTTGAATATGCAAGTCGTGTTTAACAAAATACTGGATTCATAAGTCGAGGTGCTATGTTTTAGCTTGATACAATCCCCATGATTGCCGTATGTATCCCTTTAATGATCGTCGATGATACATCCGCATGTGTTAAAGGGGTGTACTGCAATCTTGATATTTTAACGGCGACCCGTTAGTTTTTCACATACCATAACCTGCATTTGTTCAATCATTAATAATAAGTATACTGATATTATCAACCAAACTGGTTTTGCATTTTACTAACGTTTGATTTATAGTGCACCAATAATATATTCAATGCAGGAATATTTAAAGTCAAAATGATAATGGATTATTAAACGAGATGCTTATTTTAATGATGGACATACTTGCCATGTGTTCCTTAAACGAAAGCATCAGTTGAGTGATTCAAAGTCACAATAGTATTTGCTTTATAAATCTAGGTGCTAGTTTTGATGATTGATACATAATTCGAGATTGCCGCGTGTCCCTTTAAAAACGCTCCCAACCAGTATGTCACATACGTGCATAGCCAGACATATACATCGATCATGTACAATGACAATATGATACATATGTTTCAAGTCGAACCTATTAACACGCAATTTTACATTCATTTTACATTCAGGACAATTAATTATGTTATGTTGTTGTTTCTCTTATTTCGCTCGTTTTAATTAAATGCAACTAAAACTCATTAAAATGGTTTAACGCGTATTGATACACATTAGTATTTTTTTCGAAACGTCCCCAGTCCCTTTAATATGCCTTAAGTGCGAATGCACCTCGGTAAACTCAGTGTTCAATTGCATTTGGCGGGAAATCATGTAGCAATTACAGGAAATAAACAGCAATATGTCTATCACATCTGACACACTTAACTGTATTGTTGTCGACTGTCTTGACACCTGGCTTAATTGATTGGGGTTTTCTATCTCAAATTCATGGAGCCTGTCATTTATGTTTAGTGGGCTGTCTTCATAGATTTTGGGCGCGGTGTGCTTTTTTAAAGGTGCGCTGGGCGTTTTAAAGGAACGCTGGGCGTTTTACACGGCACTATTGCGTTCCACCGACCCTCCCAACGCGTTCCACCGAACCTCCCAACGAATTCATACGCGGCACTCAGTCTAGCAAATATTACCGAACCGCCATACACGTTCAATGATTGTACATGACATGGAAAGCCCGTTTGATCAGGTTCTGATCAAAATCTAGTTATTATTATTCTTCTGTCAGCCACTTTTCATAGTAAGACTGGTCGCACGGCGTCTAAATTTTACACAATGATATAGCTCAGGCTGGAATAGTGTCCCGAAACTTTTGGGGTCATGACGTCATCCAAGATGGCCGCCACTTGATTTTTTAGGCAAATCTTATTATCACTGTATCTCATGCATTTACGATTGGATTTGAATGAAACTTTCACAGATTGTAGAGTTTAGCGTCTAGTTGTGCAAGAACGTCAAAACGTGTCTGTCTATGTCAGAAAGTGTTGACGTCGGTGACGTCACAATGTTATGAAAAATCCGTTTTTTTTTCATTAAATGCATTTTTTAAGGAATTTCATCGGAAAATCCATCAGTGTCATTATTTGAGTCGACGCTGACAGTTTTAACGTCATGACGTCATCCAAAATGGCCGCCAATGACGTCATTTAAGAAATATTATAATCGCTATATCTCCTGCATTTATTATTGGATTTTGATGCAACTTTCACAGCCTGTAGGAAATTAGGATGAGCTATGCAAAAATTACGAAAATTGGCATGACGTCATCCAAGATGGCCGCCAGTGACGTCATGATACACATTTTGTTAGCGCTAGATCTCAAATATGTATAGTCGGATTTGAATGAAAATTTCACAGATTGTAGATTTCAGGGTCTAGTTGTGCTTGAATGTAAAAACATATCTCTATGTAATAACGTATTGACGTCAGTGACGTCACAATGTTACGAAAAGTCTCTTTTTTTTCAATGATTGCATTTTTCATGTTTTTTTAGTGTAACATCCATCAGTGTCATTGTTTCAATCGACTCTGACAGTTTTAACGTCATGACGTCATTCAAAATGGCCGCCAATGACGTCATTTAAGAAATCTTGTAATCGCTATATCTCTTTTATTTATGATCGGATTTTGATGCAACTTCCACAGCCTGTAGGGAAATAGGATGTGTTGTGCCAGAATGTCGAAAATTATCATGACGTCATCCAAGATGGCCGCCACTGACGTCATGATACAAATCTAGTTAGCGCAAGATCTCCAACATTTATAGTCGGATTTGAATGAAACTTTCACAGATTGTAGAGTTCGGGGTCTAGTTGTGCATGAATGTAAAAACGTGTCTCTATATAATAATGTCCTGACGTCAGTGACGTCATAATATTATGAAAAATCCGTTTTTTTTACTGATTGCATATATTGAGGTATTTTAATGCAAAATTTATCAATGTCATTGTTTGAATAGACCCTGACAGTTTTAACGTCATGACTTATCCAAAATGGCCGACAATGACGTCATTTAAGAAATCTTGTAATCGCTATATCTCCTGCATTTATTATCGGATTTTGATGCAACTTTCACAGCCTGCAGGGAATTAGGTTGAGTTGTGGATGAATGTCAAAAATGGTCATGACGTCATCAAAGATCGACGCCAGTGACGTCAAGATAAAAATCGTGTAAGTGCTAGATCTCAACAATTTATAGTTGGATTTGAATTAAACTTTCACAGCTTGTAGAGTTCAGGGTCTAGTTATGCAAAAAGATCAAAACGTGTCTCTATATTATAACGTATTGACGTCAGTGACGTTACAATGTAATTATACATCCGTTTTCTTTACTGTTTGCATTTTTTAAGTTGTTTTACTGCAAAATCAACATAACGTTAGTAGTTTTAATGTTATGACGTCATCCAAAATGGCCGCCAATGACGTCATTATAGAAATATTATAATCGCTATATCTCCTTTATTTATCATCGGATCTTGATAAAACTTTCACAGGAACTCTACATTCAACGTCTGGTTGTGCAATAATGTCGAAGTTTGTTATGGCTCATCAAAGATAGCCACCAGTGACGTCATAAAGGAAATCTTGTTAAGACTATATCTTCTCTATTTATGATCGGATTTGAACAAAACTTTCACAGATTGTAGATTACGGGATCTGGTTGTGCACAGATGTCATACGGTATCCCGACGTCATGACGTCAGTGACGTCAACATATTCAGAAAATCGATTTGTTTACTGGTCCCATTTTCGAAGTTATTTTCTTGATATATCAATCAGTTTCATCAGCTTAGACAACTCTGACAGTTGTGACGTCATGACGCCATTAAAATCAGGAAAGCCCGTTTGATCAGGTTTCTGATCAAAATCTAGTTCTTATTCTTCTTCTTCTTCTTCTGTCAGCCACTTTTCATAGTAATACTGGTCGTAGGGCCTTAACATTTTACAAAATGGTAGAGCTCAGTCTGGAATAGTGTCCCGAAACTTTTGGGGTCATGACGTCATTCAAGATGGCCGCCAGTGACGTCATCAGGCAAATTTTGTTATCGCTAGATCTCAAACATTTATAGTCGGATTTGAATGAAACTTTCACAGATTGTAGGGTTCAGGGTCTAGTTGTGCAAAAATGTAAAAACGTGTCTCTATGTAATAACGTCTTGACGTCAGTGACGTCAAAATGTTATGAAAAGTCCTTTTTTTTCAGTGATTGCATTTTTCATGTTTTTTTACTACAAAATCCATCAGTGTCATTGTTTCAGTCGACGCTGACAGTTTTAACGTCATGACGTCATTCAAAATGGCCGCCAATGACGTCGTTTAAGAAATGTTGTAATCGCTATATCTCCTTCATTTTTGATCGGATTTTGATGCAACTTTCACAGCCTCTAGGGAATTAGATTGAGTTGTGCAAGAATTTTGAAAATTGTCATGACGTCATCCAAGATGGCCGCCAGTGACGTCATGATACAAATTTTGTTAGCGCTAGATCTCAAAGATTTATAGTCGGATTTGAATAAAAATTTCACAGATTGTAGAGTTCATGGTCTAGTTGTGCAAGAATGTAAAAACGTGTCTCTTGGTAATAACGTCTTGACGTCAGTGACGTCATAATGTTATGAAAATCCGTTTTTTTCAATGATTACATTTTTGAAGTTGTTTTACTGTATGATCCATCAATGTCATTGTCTCAGTCGACGCTGACAGTTTTAACGTCATGACGTCATCCAAAATGGCCGCCAATGACGTCATTTAAGAAATATTTTAATCACCATATCTCCTTCATTTATCATCGGAGTTTGATAAAACTTTCACAATTTGTAGATATCAAAGTCTAGTTGTGCTATAATGTAGAATGTTGTCATGTCGTCATCAAAGATGGCCGCCAGTGACGTCATAAATGAACTTTTGTTTTGTCTATATCTTCTCTATTTATTATCGGATTTGAATAAAACTTTCACAGATTGTAGAGTTCAGGATCCGGTTGTGCAAGAACATCATACGGTAACCCGACGTCATGACGTCAGTGACGTCAACATATTTAGAAATTCGTTTTTTTTCACAGATTGCATGTTCGAAGTTATTTTCGTGATAAATCAATCAGTGTCTTCATCTTCGACAACTATGACAGTTGTGACGTCATGACGTCATTAAGACAGGAAAGCCCGTTTGATCAGGTTCTGATCAAAATCTAGTTCTTATTATTATTCCTCCTTCTTGTTGTTCTTCTTCTTCTGTCAGCCACTTTCAATAGTAAGACTGATCGCCCGGTCTCTAAATTTTATACAGTAATATAGCTCAGGCTAGAATAGTGTCCCGAAACTTTTGGGGTCATGACGTCATCCAAGATGGCCGCCACTGGCGTTTGTAGGCAAATATTGTTATCGCTGTATCTCGTGTATTTAAGATGGGATTTGAATGAAACCTTCACAGATTGTAGAGTTTAGGGTCTAGTTGTGCAAGAACGTCAAAACGTGTCCTTACGTCATAACCTCCTCCTGACAAGGGTGACGTCATAATTTTATGAAAAATCCATTTTTTTCATTAATTGCATTTTTTAAAAAGTTTTATTGCAAAATCCATCAGTGTCATCATTTTAGTCGACGCTGAAAGTTTTAACGTCATGACGTCATCCAAAATGGCCGCCAATGACATCATTTAAGAAATATTGAAATCGCTATATCTCCTGAATTTATTATCGGATTTTGATACAATTTTCACAGCCTGTAGGAAATTAGGTCAAGTTATGTATGAATATCAAAAAGTGGTATGACGTCATCAAAGATGGCCGCCAGTGACGTCAAGATAAAAAATTTGTTAGCGCTAGATCTCAAACGTGTGTGGTCGGATTTGAATGAAACTTTCACAGCTTGTAGAGTTCATGGTCTAGTCGTGCAAAAACGTCCAAACGGGTCTCTATGTCATAACATCTTGACGTCAGTGACGTCATAATGTTATTAAAAATCCGTTTTCTTTAGTGATTGCATCTTTTAAGTTGTTTTTCTCTAAAATTCATCAGTATCATTGTCTCAGTCGACGCTGACAGTTTTTACGTCATGACGTCATCCAAAATGTCCGCTAATGACGTCATTTATGAAATTTTGTATTCGCCATATCTCCTTCATTTATCTTCGGAGTTTGATAAAACTTTCTCAGTTTGTAGATATCAACGTCTAGTTGTGCCATAATGTGGAATGTTGTCATGTCGTCATCAAAGATGGCCGCCAGTGACGTCATAAATGAACTATTGTTTTGTCTATATCTTCTCTATCTATTATCGGATTTGAATAAAACTTTCACAGATTATAGAGTTCAGGGTCCGGTTGTGCAAGAACGTCATACGGTATCCCGACGTCATGACGTCATGACGTCAGTGACGTCAAAATATTCAGAAAATCGTTTTTTTTGAAAGTTCGAAGTTATTTTCGTGATAAATCAATCAGTGTCTTCATCTTCGACAACACTGACAGTTGTGACGTCATGACAGGAAAGCCCGTTTGATCAGGTCTCTGATCAAAATCTAGTTATTATTATTATTATTCCTCTTCTTCTTCTCGCCGCCACTTTTCATAGTATGACTGGTCTCACGGCCTTTTAATTTGACACAGTGATATAGCTCAAGCTAACTTAGTGTCCCGAAACTTTTGGGGTCATGACGTCATTCAAGATGGCCGCCACTGGTGTTTGTAGGCAAATTTTGTTATCGCTGTATCTCATGCATTTACGATGCGATTAGATTGAAACTTTCACAGATTGTAGGGTTCAGGGTCCAGTTGTGCAAGAACGTAAAAACGTGTCTCTATGTCTTAACGTCTTGACGCCAGTGACGTCACGAGGTTATGAAAAGTCGTTTTTTTTCAGTTATAGCATTTTTCTTGTTTTTTTACTGTAAAATTCATCAGTGTTCATTGTTTCAGTCGACGCTGACAGTTTTAACATCATGACGTCATTCAAAATGGCCGCCAATGACGTCATTTAAGAAGTCTTGTAATTGCTATATCTCCTTCATTTATCATCGGATTTTGATGCAACTTTCACAGCCTGTAGGGAATTAGATTGGGTTGTGCAATAAAGTTGAAAATTGTCATGACGTCATCAAAGATGGCCGCCAGTGACGTCATGATACTAATTTTTTTAGCATTAGATCTCAAACATTTATTGTCGGATTTGAATGAAACTTTCACAGAATGTAGAGTTCAGGTTCTGGTTGTGCAAGAATTTAAGAACGTGTCTCTAGGTAATAACGTCTTGACGTCAGTGACGTCATAATGTTATGAAAATTTGTTTTTTTCACTGCTTACATTTTTGAAGTTATTTTACTGCATAATCCATCAATGTCATTTTCTCAGTCCACTCTGACAGTTTTAACGTCATGACGTCATCCAAAATGGCCGCAAAAGACGTCATTTAAGAAATCTTGTATTCGCCATATCTCCTTCATTTATCATCGGAGTTTGATAAAACTTTCTCAGTTTGTAGATATCAACGTCTAGTTGTGCTATAATGTGGAATGTTGTCATGTCGTCATCAAAGATGGCCGCCATTGACGTCATAAATGAACTCTTGTTTTGTCTATATCCTCTCTAGTTATTATCGGATTTGAATAAAACTTTCACAGATTGTAGAATTCAGGGTCCGGTTGTGCCAGAACGTCATACGGTATCCCGACGTCATGACGTCATGACGTCAGTGACGTCAAAATAGTCAGAAATTCGTTTTTTCACTGATTACATGTTCAACGTTATTTTCGTGATAAATCAATCAGTGTCTTCATCTTCGACAACTCTGACAGTTGTGACGTCATGACAGGAAAGCCCGTTTGATCAGGTCTCTGATCAAAATCTAGTTATAATTAGACTCGGTAATTTCCAAATTGATATGACTTGTTTAACCCCTATTTCACTCGTGTGAAACAGATTTAGTGCCCGGCATATTGATATGACTTAATAGCTACGCCATTGTCGTATCGATATATTTATCACATACTTGCTCAAAATTAGAACATTTTGCATAATTATACAATACGTACTAAGTTTCACTTCTCATATCAGCCTTGATATGACTTTTTCCCACTTTTTTTAGTAAAAGTCTTAAAATGTTCTAAAACGTATAAAAATACAGAAAAATAAATATGGCCTGGCCTTTTTTAAAATAACAGTCTGGAAAGGCCTTAAACGCAATTTTTTTTTTACAAAATAACTGTTTTTAGTAAAGTCTTAAAGGGTTCAAAAACGTATAAAGGAAAACGCATAAAACTAGAAGAAAAACATTTTAGGGGTTGGCCCCATGTTTTGGAAAATATGTGATGGAAAAAATAAGAATAGGACTTTTTCATATCACACCCTGTTTCGGCCCTCGACCCAGCTAAAGCTCTCGGGCAGATATGGAGGTATCGGGCCGATGCAGGGTGTGGTATGAAATTTCTCTCTGTACCTGTACTGGTTAACCCGTTTTTAAAGTGTATCACTGGTTGTGAGATTTAACTGACAAGAGCATTGAAAACAAAACTAGATGGTGTCACGTTCCGTTAAAGTCGCATGATTTGATTTGCGACGGGTTATGTATTTTTTAACAGTTTCATATTTTTGAAAGTCGACCAATCGACTTGCAGGAATTTCGCAAATTACGTTAACCTGTTAAAATGATGTAAGACCTTTAGAATGTGTTACTTGTTTATCATAAGCACACACTATAACACTTTAATTAAGTGTTGCAATTATCAGTTAATAAAAACGTTTACAAACTGACACTTGTTTTCACAGATACAAGTATATATAAAATTCGATCAGAAAATGTAGCATTCAACAACCACAGTCAACCAAAACCACGCATCGAAACAAACACTATTTAAAGGATACATACAAAGCAAGCTATGTGACATCACGAACATGAAAGGGTTGACAAAATGGCTACCGCCTTGAAACGATCGGTGGTAAAAAAGTTGCTGGGGTTTAAACTAGGTTCTAGGGTGCACCAACCCTCAGTGTTACCATATTGTCATAGCAATAAGACGGAACAGTGATGAAATTC
>JAWPHD010011585.1:0-70000 GCA_037043455.1 Cyrtodaria siliqua
AGCCCAAGCATTACGGATTTATATAGAATACAACTTTAGCCGGTGGGTGCGGGCGCTGAGAGGTGTTGCATTTTATATTCACCTCTACATGTACATACATATTCAATAAAACCGAGTCTGCTACCTGCTGTCTCTTGTTTGCATTCGGTGCTACTGACCGATCTTCCATTTCCTGACTTTATTGTCTTAACCATGTATTGTTCCCTTACGATATTAGAAGTTCATCCTATTGTTGCTCTTGCTTTCAAAGGGAATCCAGAACGTTTGTTCAAACAATCATATCCAATAAGTGTTTTATATAGGAGAATAAAGACTGTATGTATTTTCCGGGATCTGCAGACAGCCAATACTGTGCCATGTTTTCCGTGTTCGATCCATGGCGATTAGCTAGGACACAGCGCGTAAGAACTGACGTGTCCGTGTTGAAGAACAACTGAATGATGTCACCTGACTATATTCTATCGTGATCTTGTGTAAACAAAACTTGAATCCAAACATAGTCATTGAACATTTTCAAATTATTTTTTCGAAATTATGTCAGTCACCCATCTTGTCATCTTTGATGGTCAGGTGGGTATCCGCTTCTTCGTCAAGTTTCTGTAAACCACAATACGACGTGACTTCTTTGCGAAGGAGGTTATGTCTACTGGAACGTTTGTAGTCGTGTTTGTGGACTTTAATATTCGTAATATGTTTTATAACTAAGATGATTTTATAAGCTACTCCAGCAGGGATACATTTATTACTCGTTAACCCCTGACCTACTTTTAAAATATAAAAGTAATTTAAAACTTACTGCGCTTATAGGGACTATCAACCAAACCTGAACTTTTATGGCGATGTGATTTACACACTTCCGGTGTGTTACATATGAAATTTTTTTAAGACCATAAGGTAACAGTCGATGTGGTTATCCAAAACCATTCATTTATAATTAGTAAAAGTTATAAAAATTCGAACAGGAAATGTATCATTCAAGGACGACTGTCATCACCAAACACCAGAGAAACAAACAACTATAATAACAAGAGCTTGTCGAGAGACAGCGCAGCTCAGACTAATCGTATTTTCAGACAATAATAAATTATATAGCTAGTATAAACCATCAGAAAACAAGGCTAAAACATGTGGGTGGGGTTGGGGATGGTGCTTGTATAGAACTCGCGGCCGATATTTTAAGTATGTGGAATTTTATTATTTGTATCGTGTTTTGAATTCCAAATTTGCTGTCATTTGAAAGAATTTGTGGTCAGAAAGGCAACTGCGGGGAGGGAGTGATATCTGGCAGTTTTTATTGTGGCCCTCATTTCAATTTGTTTTATTGATATTTTTCTGAGTATCTGAGACTTAATATAAATTGTTTTATATGTATTGATTGGGTTCAATTAAAATATAATATCCAAATAAATGGAGGGTGGGGGGTGGCAAAATAGTATTGTTTATAGAAGAATTGATAAAACAGCAACACAACAGAAATATGTAAAAAAAAACAAGTTTACGTTGGGATGGGGTGGGGTTCATGTATTGAAGTGTAATAAATACACATGATATATGTAAATAATATTTCTAAAAATTGAGTGTTGAGTCTAGGGTGGTGTGGGTTGGAAGGGGGGCGGGGAGGGGTGGCAACTATATGTGTAAGGAAGTATAGTGTCACAGAAGACATGACCAAACCAACACACGAAATATGTTTAAAAAAATATCCAGTCTCGTAGGGGGTTGAACATTACCTCTCTATGAGCTAGGAATTGACAATCAAAACACAGAACCATAACTAGTTTATGTGGGGGTGGTGGTTGGGGGTGGGATAGCGGGCAGGGTGGGGTAGTGGGTGAAGTGGCAACTATATATGTGTAAGCAGCTAGATGCAAGAATTTGACACAAAACAACACACGAACTATGTACAAATAAAAAGAGAAAATAAAGAACATCACAGTTTCCGAGTGTGGGTGGGGGGAACACAGTGTGTGTACTTGAGCCCAAAACAATCACAGAAATATGTAATAATATGAATTTTGAGTGGTGTCGGTAAGGTGGGGGGGGTGGGCAAGAGGCGTTGGATTGGGTGTGGGACAACATTATATCTGTAAGAAGCTATTTAAAATTGGACCAAAACAACACAGAATAGGTAAAAATTTGAAACTATGTCGTTTTCAAGTTGGGGTAGGTTTGTTGTGTGGGAGGGTTGTGGGTTATTGTAGGTTCATTCATGAGGGTATTGTAATGTATTTAGGTCAACAATTGGCTAACCAACAATAAATATTGGTGGGTATTGTGTAGGTTGGGTGGGAGTGGGGAAGGTGGGGGTGTGTGTTGGGGGGTGCGGGGTGGGATGTTTAGGGGGCTTGTTGTGAACTTGGTAGTAGGACTTGCTCAAGTCCCCCCCACCCCTCCCACATACCCCCCGACCCCACTCCCCGTCAACCCATAGACAAATATAATATATTCCCCGTGAGGCGGGTCAACATAGTACCTGTTGTAAGCATTGTCACCCCTCACCTCCCCGAAAAACAATCAAAATATAGTGTTTAATATTTATTTACTGTTGTGATTAATTGGTCTTTTTTGCAATTAGTTAATTCGTTTCACACAATAAAAACCCCCAATCAACCCCACCACATACTCACCCCCCCCCCACCTCCCCAACCACCCACAACTAAACTATATAATTTAGTTATAATTTAACCCACCTAACTAAAATCAACTCAACACACCACCCAACACCAAAACACAACTACCACAAAATTACATTTAACAAATAACAACATTTCACAACTAACAAAATTCACTATGACATTTACAATGCACCCACAATAATAATCAAAATCACCATATAATAACCCTCCCCACAATCAATACCTATAACAAACCATAACAAAACAAAATAATTAACGTACTCCACCAATGTTCAAATAAAAACATAAACAAAATACATTTAATTTACCTACAAAATAAACATCCCCCCCTACATTTCACACAATCCCCCCATCATATTCACACATATCCCCCATATACTTAAAAATAATATATAATACACACAAAACATTACTTTCAAAAAATTGCAAAATAAACCCACACACAAAACCAATACAAACAATCACACCCACCCACACAAAACACCCACAAACATAACCCTACAAAAACCCCACAACATAAACACACCCACCCCCGAACCACCCACACCCACTCCCCACAACACCACCCACAAACAACAAAAACAACCAAAAACCAACCAAACCCACCCACACCACAACCTCCACCCCCTCACCCCCACACAAAAAACCACAACCTAAAAACAAACACCAAACCCCCCACAAACCACACAACACCCCCCCCCACACCCCCCTCCACCAACCACATACACCTAAACAACCAAAAAACCACTACCCCAACAACACTCCCACACACAAACCATCCACCCCCCCACCAACCCCACCCACCCAAACCCCCCAACCACAACACACACACCACACACAAAACCCCAAAATACCACCCCCCACAACCCCCCCAACAAAACCACACCCAAAACACACACACTACAAACCAAAACCCCCCCCTCAAACCCACACACTCCAAACCCCCTCACACCACCAACACACAACCCACCTCCCCAAATAACAACACCCCACACCCCCCAACCCCCTCCCCAACAACCACCACACCACACACAACCAAACAAAAAAACCCAAACAAAATATAATAAATTCTCAAACAACTACAACCACATAAACACCACCCCCCCCCTTCACCCCCCCAACCCCCCCCCCCCTACCCCCACCCCCCACCCTCAAAACCACCACAACCATATAATCCAACTAACCCCATACCACCCCACATCACACTAACCCCCCCCCACCCACCTCACCCCCAATTCCCACAAAACAAACAAACAAATTTACACACATAACTATAAAAACATACAAAACAAATCAACACACCACACACCACCCCACTCCCCACCCACCCCAACCCTCCAACCCCCACTTATCTCCCTACTCTAAACAAATAATTTTACCTACTACCCACCCTTACCTACATTCACCAACTCACCCTCAATTCCCTCCCCAACTCACCCACCCCCCCCACCCCATCAGACAAAACACACATACCAATCACATATCGCCCATTCAATACAAAAAAAAATCTACTTAATCCATACAATTACCCACTGTCAACACCAAAACCTCTACATATCGAAACATACCTACGAAACTCAACCAAATCCCCCCACACCCTCCCCACTACTCACCCCATACCATTCATAAGACTGACTCCCCACACATATTAATTGGGTTTCCAGTACATACAAACTAACCAACCTCAGACCATCACCAAACATATCACAAACTAACAGTCCCCCCCACCCCCCACCCCCAACCCACCCTAAACAACCATCACATCAGACAAACAATACAACCCCCTTTTGAATCCAGACAACTCCCTTTCTTGGCATCAAAGGTCAATGTTCCACAGAACTTATTTGGACAGCATCACATATGAATAACAATCATGATAACTTAATATAATCACAAATTACACTCATAAACTCAAGTGGATAATTTCCTCCTGACAAAAGGAACCCAATTTCTTCTTGGGGCCATATGCAAAGGTCACCAGTCACAGTGACCTTGATATAGAAATATGCATTCACACAGTAACTTCTCAAAATCGTATCTTCTACCTCATACATCCTTCATAGGTACATTGCTCTCGTTGAGATGCGAACCCTATTGTTTTTGAGGCCAGTAGGTCAAAAGGTCAAGGACACCAGTGACCTTATATGGAAATATGCATTCCGTACATAACTTTAAAAATAACACCTACACTCTTAGGATGCGTCACACTCATAAAACGTCCACACTCATAACACTTCAAAGATACTTTGCACTACGTGAGAGGAGAAACCCTATCGCATTTAAGGCCAGTAGGTCAAAGGGCTAGGTCACAATCATCCTATAGGGAAAATATGAATTCTGCATAATAACTTCAAACCGTACATTTCCCTAGGTGAAAGAAGGAGCCCTATTCATTTTGGGGGCCAGTAGGTTAAAGGTCAAAGTCCAGAGACCTTATATGGAAATACGTCTTCCACACATTTCACAAACCGTGAACACGCACTGTAACTTGTAACTAATTAGATCTACATTTTTTAAACTTTACAGAAATAGATACCATGTTAAAACAACCAACCCCTATTGCTTTTAAGCTTAGTAGGTCAGAGTTTTAAAGGTCAGTGTGACCTGATCATAACAAATTCCTTCCCAGCTGTTATTCACGAACTACTTGATATACAGTCTTGAATCCTTTATACAAATAGTGCTCATGGTTAAACAACATCCACTATTTTTTTTGTTAGAAGGTCAAAGGTAAGGGTTATATTGACCTGACACCTAGGAAATTATTTTAACATAAAAACTTTAGGAAACGGGAGTATAAATGCCCCATTAGGGCGGCCCTCTTTTTATGTACTATTATACCTACAACTTTAAATATTTATGCAAATAATGTTACACTGTTTGAAGTCACAATTTGTAGCTAAGACTTTCATACTTTTAAAGTGGGGTATAAAGAAGGGTGTTGGACATTTGCGGGTAATTATTATTAATCGGGGTAATTATTAACGTTTTGGGTACTTGTTATTTTACAACTGGTCAATTAATTGCTATCATATCATAATCCTGCTACTGGTTAAACATTATTTCGACATGTCCAACAATTACAAGTTTATTATGATGTCTGGTTGGTACTAAGTGTAGTTGAGGAAAAGAATAAATTTAATACATGTAGTTATAGATTACTGTAATGTAAACAGTAAAACACTAATTCAGTTTTATTAGTATCTATGTGTATACTGTATAGTTTCATATATAATTATTATTTTAACTTTGATATTATTATTAGTTTGATAGTTTTGGTAGTTATTATTAACTTTGATATCATTATTAGTTTGATAGTTTTGATAGTTATTGTTAGTTTTTGTAGTTGTGCTAGTTATTATTAGGTTGATAGTTTTCAATAGTCTAGTTCATATTAGTTTTAGAATTAGCAAGTTTCTACTTTCTGATAATTACTAAGTGTCCATAATTTCACATATTGGTCACAATGCAGAATTCAACATGTGCAGTCTTTTGTTTCTAATAGAAGTCATTCATCTTGTAGTTTGATTGTTCAAACATTTAAGCAACAAACAGTGAGTGGTGGTTTGATCAGTTCTGGGTATTGCTCCACATTAAATTTGGTTTAAGAAATGCTACAAAGGCACTCCTACAAATCTTACTGTTAACATCTTATATTGGAGGCTTTTGTAGAATCATTCATTCATGTTCGATACTTTGTTTTGGCGATGATATAACTGTCTTCTTTGTACCAAATTAATGTCGGTGAAGCTTACAGGTTTATTGAAACTAACTGTTGTTGTTGCCCACATGGTCCAAATTAGGCCGTTGAAGCGTGCAGGCTGAAACGTACAGTTGAAACTCGTTGAAACTTGCAAGTTTGTTGAAACTAACTGTTGTGGTTGCTCACATGGTCCAAATTAGGCCGTTGAAGCGTGCTGGTTGAAACGTACAGGTTGAAACTCGTTGAAACTTGCAAGTTCGTTGAAACTAAATGAAGTTGTTGCTCACATGGTCCAAATTAGGCCGTTGAAGCGTGCAGGTTGAAACTCGTCGAAACTTACAAGTCATTGAAACTGACTGTTGTTGTTGCTCACAATATGGTCCGAATTAAGGTCGTTGAAGCACGCAGGTTGAAACTGTCTTCTTTGTATCAAATTAATGTCGTTGAAACTTACAAGTTCGTTGAAACTAACTGTTGTGTTTGCTCGCATAGTTCAAATTAAAGCCGTTGAAGCATGCACGTTAAAGGGTCAATCGTTGATGTTAAGTACAACAGTTGGTTCCGTTTGGTTGTTTCAACAACAACCAACGCGTTGATGTTGAAGAACGGTTTATCTATAGATTTTTTGATTGTCTGAGCTTCTGTAGAAGGGTATATAAGGGCAGTCACTTTCATTGTTAAGGGGAGAGAATACAGGAGGGAGAGATACAAAAAGATAGAAACAAATAGGAAAAGAGAGCTAAAGTGCTGATCTTGAGTTTTGGCTTAATTTTGATCTTTTGGACTTAAAACTTTTGGAATCATTTACATTTTGGGAATTCGTAATATTTTTGGTGAACTTTACAGAAAACGCTATCGAAAGAATTTGGAGAACTACTTGAGAGAGAGAGAAAGAACTGTTAAACAATATAACTGGATTTTTTAGATTTGTAATTTTCATACTTGAAGAAATATAATCACGAAATATTGAATATGTGAAAGAAATCTGTGGTTTTAATAAACTGAAATAAAACAATTATTCTGGACATTTGATTTGTGTTTGTTTGTTTTGCTGGTCATATTACCGTGTATACTAACTTTGTGCTACCTTACGAGTAGCACTGGTGACAGCGACTATTTAAAAATGTAACACGGTAACCATTTTGCAACAATGATCCTTTTTGATTTTTCATGGTAATTAGGTCAGATGTCAAGGTCACTGTGACCTGATAATGTTTGTTTTCTTTGGCTGTTAATCGTGAATATATGAATCAGTTCTTTTGCTAGAATGTCACAGGTCAAGGTCATATTGACCTGACACATCGAGGGTTGATTCTTTTGCACTAAGGAAATAAATTGTTGCAAAAATAAATAATATTTAAATTTGAAACTATTCTAAGTGACAATATCTAATGAAGGGAACAAAATCCGAATTTTGATGGATTTCCTTATAGTAGTTTTATATTTTAGTTTTTTTTTTGTTTTTGTATTTTAAATAAAGTTTAAAAAACAACACTACCTGATGGCTGTAATGTGAAGGATAACATGTTATCCGTACTCGACGTTTCGGCAATTTAACGTCGTTTGACGGTGAATGTAATGTTACATGATTTTAAAGAAACATACGTTAACTGTGTCGCGAAACAAAATGTCAAAATGTAATGTATTTGTAAAATACTTTCTTGATAAAAGATCTAGAGGTCGAAATATTGGAAAAAATAGAGTGATATGTTTTACATTTTGTCAAATAAAATTGTTTCGCATTGAACAAACTTTAGAGACACTTTATGAAAGGTTTATCTACAATAACATATTTCATATACAAGTTATTGAAAACTAAGGACGAAATGGTATGTTTATTAGGTATCATAATGTCATTATAATATGTATGACAACAGGGTATTACCAGCGACCACGAAATACAACCGGTACTATAGAACTTATATTAATGGTACACGTATATAGCGAACATTATGTCAGTGCTTTTTATATCAGTTTATAAGGCGCGAACATGATGTCAGTGCTTTTTATATCAGTTTATAAGGCGAAGCCCAAAAACAAAGAATGCAGAGGCTCCGTTTATGAAGAAGGTCTAAGGGTGGAAATCATGTACAACAGCGATGTCTCGCCTACTCTTTTTCGAACTTCTTTCGAGAGCAGTTCCTTAACGTGCTAATGTTATGGCTCGAGATCTCCCATAAAACAGGACCAAGTACTTAAATCCAATCTGAAGGATTGGATACGTTCACAGTACCTTGTTTGATAAGGAACTGAGTGAGTGCGCTTTTGTGCGCTTGAAAAGCATACTGGGAATCAAAACCGGAACCTCTGCGCCGAGAGGTAAGCATGCTAAGCAGTCCACCATCCACAGCTTCATTGAACATATGTTTACTACATTCTACATGGTATAACCATTTGCCAAGCAATAAAGTGTTTATAGCGTTTTGGTATGGCAAATAAACTGTGTATGGTGTGTATTGTAGGGCGTATACTGTTTGTTTTGTTGAAAGAAACATGTGTATATTGAATAGATACTAATATGTAATTTTACGTTTAATAATTGCTAGATTTTTTTTTACGTAATGCTTCTTTGATTTGTTGATGGCATGCTTTTTTATAGCGTAATAGTGTATGTGTTAAGCAAAGCGAAACGATAATATGTTGTTCACGATATAATATATAGATTTACGGCTGTCTTTACCGTTTTATTTCTTTAAAATAACACAATGTCATGCTAAACTTGTAATTTGAGATCTCTGAACAAAAGCCTTTAGATAAAAAAAAAAACTTGACCTGAACACCCATCAACGTGAGAATCATGACTCTTATGGTAGTATGCAGGGGCGTACCTGGAGCATTTTGAAATGTACGCCAGATACGAGAAGCGTAGCTGCGAACCGAGCAGCGACGCTGCGAGTGTGGGGTAGGTGTGGAAAGGTGTTTTCCCCTCCCGCCGGTGTGGGTTTGTTGGGCCTCCCCCAAGACAATTTTGAAAATTAGGAGGCAAATGATGCGTTCTCAAGCTATATTTCAGCGTTAATATGGCATTTTGAATTTTTATTTGTTCACGTTTGCTGACGAATTATACGCATTGGCGTACGTGCGTATGCCTGGATACGCGCCTGGTATGTACTTACCATACAGCCATGATACCCCGTGTGGTTGCCGGGGTAGAATACAACCACTGTAATCTCACAAACACACGGTCACATGCAGAGGTGTAGGACCCCTCAACCATTCATATTCATTTTGCCATTTTTTATCATGCTAATTCAATGTCTTTATCTTGACTCCGCGTATGCAAACGTGGAAGCCTGGCTCCGTCGTAAATGGGGTGTTTACGTCAGAATTTGAAGCGACTCTGCAGCTCTGCAGGTAAGAAGGTTCTAAGCCCATTATCCATATTTTGTCTTGTTGTAAATGGAGCACGAGACTAGCACGTTCATTCCTGTTAGGTGCCATATAACCTTTCATGTGTTGGTGCGCCTTAAAACCCAATTCAATTCAATTTAATTCCTTTGCCAGAATGTTAGGTAGGACCCCGTACCGACCCATATATGCACTTTCCCGGCCAGGTTTCGAAAGACATTGTGCAATAAAACAAACCTTAAATACATGTATCAAACGTGCATGTATACAATCACAATACAGACGAATATCATGCCGATCGAGTATGTTTTTATAAGCCACTCAGTATTTTCAGCCATTTTGGTATTTACATTCGCCGCTCCCGTTTGATCTTGTTCCTTATTTGAAATAAACTAACCCGCAACATAATGGCAAAATTACGCTATAAAACGGTTTATCAAAACTCTATGCAGGTGTTCCGGTCATATAATAATGTATATATGTCGATTAAAAGTAAAGGTTTATTGATGGGTTCTAAAATACCCGTCAGTGAATATGAGTAAAATGAATTATGAGTTGGTAACTCTTAATTCGACTCTCCAGTTTCGGGGTTAAAACCGCTTATATTGTGTCTATAGAGTTTTGATTATAAAAATATGTAAGTTATATAAATGATATATCTCATCGTCGGTAGGTTTAGAAACGGTGTACATATGATGTAAAAATGTGGCTGTTATTGGCGGGATAGCTACTTTAAATGCTAACTAGAACTATCACTGACGGTGAAAATTGTCCCCGCTTTGACAACTTTTGAAATTAAAGCCACATATCGTTCATTAAACAATATTTCAGTGGCAAATTCTATGTCAACTTAAGGGCAATAATTATATAATAAATAGGCAATCACCAATGTGTGATGTTGAGGGATATAATGTCATCAGTTGTCACGAGTACATGAAGTTTGGGAACAATCCACTGGAAACCGAGTAATATAATGTGTTACCGGAAATTATACAATATTTAGAGTGAACATTACTAAGTGAAACAAAGGGTCATCAGTTGTTATTTGTTGTTATTTGTATTTGAAGTTTGGGAACTCTCCATACGAAATTGTTTGTGAAATGCAAGTGATAAACATGTGTTACGAGACATTCCACAATATTTGAATAGACAATTCTAAAATGAGAAAATTTGTCCTATATAAATCACAACACCCAAACGCAATGACACAGTAGGTCCGTACTGCACCACCACAAAGAGCAATTAAATATACAATGAAAATGACACTACACAACCCAAAGAGTGATGAACACAGGGTTATCGACTTGAAATGGTCAGTAGACAATATGGCCTTTTGGTTAGCCTTTAATGTATACACAACCTCGCTATTATCATGTCGTTAGCACTCAAATTGACAGTGTAAGTAAAAGTACATCCCATCAAAAGGAAATCTCTAACAATACTGTCCAGAGAAATTAGCAAAGTTTGTACTAGATTAGGCAATCAACAATGATTGATGTAGAGGGACATGAGGTCATCAGTTGTTATGTTCTTTCCGTTTGATCTTCGTTGTTACAATCTCTTCTGTAAATGATCCATCAATTTTCACGGTAACTGAATGAAATGCACTCCAAGGCATCCTTATATTTAAATACATATTTATAATACAAAATTTGTTTTTATTGTGTTTGCAAATTTAGAAAACATAACTTTCTAAAGACACTGTTGGGAGAAAATACTTTGACCACTAAAGGAAGAGATATCACATAAGCTACATAGTCAACATTTATGATGTAGAAACATATATTTTAAAAGCACTTAGTACTACATAGTCAAAAGCTTATCCTGCTTGAATACTTTGAGCGTGTTTATGTAAACAGAAGAAGCGGTTGATCGCGCAGAAACACACCTTAACACGGGTTATAGTGGCATACTATTATATCTATAAAAAGTGGATTTGAAGAAAGTTTACTTCGGATTTTTTAAAAATAAATTCGTCTGCTTTGAAGAATAGACAAGCATGCTGTGTATAGTGATACCTGTTATGTCGCATGTCACAAAATTAACCATGGTTCACATTACACATGTAACACTTAACACACTCATCCGGTGGGTCATATACTAGGTTACCGTTAAAGGGGTATTATGTTCTTTTTAAATATTCACCTCCTCGTCCAACAACATCGTTTGTTAGTCGGAGAAAATGGCGGACACATAATTACGTGGGAGTTTGTTGAATCTCACTAGCCGATATATTTATGCCTGGCGATACAACAATTAACGAGTGTTATAAGACTTGATTTTACAATCACACATCTTATGTATGGCCAAACAAGGCAAGCGATATTATAACAAATACCGGTGAAACAATTGGATTTAAACTCATTTTAGCTAAAGTGATGGCGTTCGAAACAGGTTTTCAATAAAAGTCGACACGTTTATTAAAGCGCGATGACTGTCTGATTTGTGAAAAAAGTATTGAAAGTTTAATTGTTAAAAGCAATATTACTCAATACATGCAGACATTATTTTTGTGGGAGGAGGACACTAGAAAACAAATGTACAATTTAATATTCAGCATAATATGTTACATTTTAGATTAACTTTCTAACATAAATGTATCCAAAACAAAAAATATTGAGAAAGTTAGATGGGGAAATGTTGTTTACAAAAAAAAAAGAAGGATTTTTTTTAAATTGTGAAAAAAATCGGCCACAATTGTGAAAAAAGGACCAATTTTGAATTGTGAAGTAGCCGAATTTCGGCACCTGTGTTAGAAGGAAAAAAAGCCCTGCCTGTATTCATACAATATCTTTTAATTTTTCACTTTACCTTCCTGTCATCTCCATATAGACGACTACAGGTATGTGACTTGAAAAAAGCCTCCACAAACTAACCCATTATTAAAAATCGTCTACATATAACGCATGTAAGTTTGTGGAGACTTTGACTGCAGTCGTCGATATGGAGATGACAGGAAGGTAAAGTGAAGAATTAAAAATACAGATTAGTTTTTATTTGGCCTTAGGTACACATTATTATACACGTTACAGGGAACATATTGAACTATTGAATTGGAATTGGGTTGGGTGTTACGGCGCGCCAACACATGAAAGGTTATATGGCGCCAAACAGGAATGAACATGACAGTCGTATTTATCGTTTATTGGTCAATTCAACTTTAGTTTATTATTAAATACTCCCAAATAAATATAGGCTCACTTCAGTTTTTGCATGAATCATATCACGTTATCAATCCGGAGTCATTTCATTGGATAATTCTTACCAGATGATCTTGATCTTGATCACACAGACGCAAAAACGTGAGAATTGTCTGCATTTATTAATAAGCATTTCTCATGTACTGATCATTGGGACGTACCTGCCTTAATTAGACCAATATACTATATACACAATAGTTCTCGTCTAGAAAAACAAGAAAATAAACTCTTAAGGGCCCGAAGAGGCTTAAGAAAACATGAAACGTTACTATCCCTTTCAGGGTTTAGAAACTGAAATTGAATATTAAGCGATGGTATATTATCCTATCCGCTGTTCGATATGACCTCGTTATGATGTCGTCATTTTATTAATCTAGACCATCTTCGACGCTTGCTTGTTTTGAAGACAAAAGTCGCGAATGGTTCTCTAAAAAATGTTTGACGCGGCAGCCATTTTACCGAGATTCTGGTATCGTTTTTTATTGGCTGATACAGACTTTACAGAACGGCAGAAAGAAACATCCCTGTAGGCCAAGTCCTTCATATAAATTCAAAAAAGTTAACATTTTGAAAAGATTGAACATGTAATAAAATATGAAAGGTGAAGAATATATGTTAGAATGGTTTCGGGTCGTAGGCTGTGATTAATGGAGATGAACGTACATACATTGAGACAAACATACTAAATTGAGACAGACGGACGGATGGAGGGCCTCTCTTACGGACGGACGGACGGAATACAGATTGAAATCAGAATTATATAGTTTGTTTAAAACATGCCACTGGTGAACATTTATCCTTTAACTTGAAATAACAAAGATATTTTAACAGTCCAAAATGCCTAAGTTTGTAATTTAATATTCGAGTAAGGAAGTTGACATCGTTTGTAAACATTCCAGTTTATCACACTTACCCAGAGTGTATTGCATATGCTCTGTTCTGCATATATACTGTTAAACAAGTGGAGATTAAACATATGGTGAAATGCTGATACAGACTTCTCAATTCAATTCAAACAGCTTAATCCGTGTCTATTAAATGCGGTAGAGTAAGGGAAGACACTGTTTACAACTGAGCACAAGGAGATATATTACCCGAGAACGCAAATACAATATGGAAATGGAACCATTTGCTTTATCAGCAATCAAATCTCGGTACCATTGTTTGTAAACATTGTGTTTACCTATACAATTTCAGTTTAGGCCGTTATCCTAATACCAGGATGTTTGGTCATGGAAATTGGAAAACTATGTTTCTAAAAAGTATGAGATAGAGTAATACGGAAGCGTATACGTGCCTCTACTTGTTGGGCTATTTTGAATTTCTCAATTTAAACTAACACAAGTAATTTAATATATGTATGTCGACAAATCACGATACAACTCAACAAATGAAAAACAATAATTTTAAATGTTTCTCAGTAATATACCATTTTAACATATATATATATTTAAACGTTAATTCCAGCAAATATACAACGAAAACGTGGCATGCCGACCTAACTATATCCACGTAATAACGAGAGAAATCCTAGTAATAACGAGAATATTTTCTCGTTTTTACGAGAAAGATTATCTTTATTACTAAAATTATTCTCGTTATTACGTGAATTTTTCTCGTTGTTACGTAAAATGTTCCCGTTATTACGAGCAGTTTTCTCGTTAGAATATTTGTCGTTATAACGAGATATTTTTCTTCTTCGCTTCTATTCTCGTCCCATCCGACGTCGTACATTGATTATTCCTATTTATCAGAAGGAGTGACTTCTGACCGAGGACGGTCTATAGTCATTTCCGACGATAGATTGCTCTAATCCAGTGACTTCTAAGGGCTTTACGGTCACGTGGCACAGATGAACTATTGGTTTAATTAAATCAACCAGATGTGCATTCGAAAGAAGATCTATGTACACGAGTTCTAATCATTTATTCATTACCTTTTTGTTTTTAGTGCAATTTCCTGTTATTTTTGAGCAGTAACTATATTCTGGACATGTACTTGATATCTTAAATGCATCTCATCATGTTTTTCACAGTTTTAGATATTAATTTCTAAAGTAAAACTAGACTAGGTACACTCATGAAAATTTAAAAGTGCATTGTCCATGGTAGGAGGAAAAACGCTATTGTTTTTGGGGTCAGTTGGTCAAAGGTCAAGGTCACCGTGTCCTTATATTGAACAATGCATTTCAGAAGATAACTTTGAAATCTACACTGTTTAATTTTAACAGTAATGCATGTATAAATCAAGTCAAATTCCTATAATATCTATGTACACCTTCGATCATTTCCCACTGAGGTTTGTGCGGACGAGCACACCTCCTCAAACGAAGGTCTCTCCATGGAGAGAGATTCGAAAGCTGAGGACTGGTGCACGACGAACGGCACTGGGAATTTTTATTCTTTCTTGTACATTTTATAACTGCATTTACTATACCTAATAATGATATTACCAGGTAATGATACACAACATGGATAATGTATAAATATTATATACAAATAATAAGTAAACATATTTTAAACCTCTGGAGTTGTGTGCCACCTTGCAGTGATATTCTTAAGCATTGGTTGTTGTTTATTATTACTAGTTTTAATCCCCTATTGAAATCCAACTCTCAAGCTCCACTTCTGAAACTTCCTCTGCCATAAAAATCGTCTGCTCGGGGTCTTGTCGTCTTGAACGAGAAAGCGATATAAACAACTATAAATAATATATATATTTACATATATTGTATTATATTTTTAAACCTCCATTGTAAAGCTTTGTGCCATATGGTGATGATAAATTAAAACTTTTCATTCACACCTAAACTCATAAAACATCACAGGTTCATTGCCTTATGTTGGTGGAGGATCCTTATTGTTATTAGGGTCAGCAGGTCAGAGGTAAAGGTTGTCAGGACCTTAAATGGAAATACAAATTATGGATGATAACTTTGAAATCATAAAACCTACACTGATAAAACTTCATTGATACATTGATCTAGGTGAGTATAGAATCCCTGTAGTTGTTGGATCAATAGGTCAAAGGTCACGGTCACCATTATATTATATGGATGACCAAGACCTTATTTGGAAGATAACTTTGAATCCATAGCACTCACACTCACGAAACGTTATAGGTACATTGCCCTAGTTGAGGGGAGGGGCCCTATTCTCGGGGGTCAGTAAGACAAAGGTCAAGGTCACCATGACTTTAAATGGTAATACACGTTCTGAAAGATAACGTCGAAACCCACATTCATGAAACGTTCTAGGTACATTGTCCTTGGTGACAGGAGGAAACCTGCTGATTTTTGTGTCAGTAGGTCAAAGGTCAAGGTTTCGATGACCTTATATGGAAATACACACTATGGACAATAACTTTGAAACTATAATACTCACACTCATGAACGTTTGTAAGTACATTGCTCTAGGTAAGAGGAGAAACCCTGTTGTTTTGGTGTCGGTAGGTCAAAATGCAAGGTCACCTTGGTCTAATATAGAAATTTACATTTTGCTGAATAACTTCATAACATTCGCACTCGTGAAACTTCACAAGTGCATTGTCCTTTCTGAAAGGAATAACCATATTATTTAGGTGGTTAGAAGGTTAAAGGGCAAGGTCACAAGCCCTTTTAAAGCATACTATTGACCTCACACCTAGGATAATAACTCAAATGAGAGTGGTTGGTATAAGCCATAGGCTTTTTTCGCAATCGTTGTGAAATACATAGGTTAACCTGAACAAACATAATAACGTTAAGGAAACGGGCGTATAATGCCCTGTTATGCGGCACTCTTGATCTTGTTGATTTTAATAGCAGGTATGTTTAACGTCATGAAGCACTAGGTTTCCCAGTATCCATATCAGGTTTTTGTTTTCTAAAGGTTTTTGAATATGGTCAGATAAAATAGAAGGCAATGGAGAAATATTCAGTGTATTTAAACCAAAAGGATACACAACACTATTATCTGCCATTGAATACTCGTGCTCAAACAAAGGCGATAGACAACAATAAATAGTTACTGATGTCTTAACATGTTGTAAATTGAGTTTATCTCCATACCACGAACAAAACATGACAATGGGACCCTATGGAAAATTAAGTGTGGTGTGAAACGCAAATGTACTGTTGCACGGTTACGGGATGAACTATTGCACTGTTGGCATACTCCCCCCCCCCCCCCAGAATGGTCAAACATATTTAATCATCACACTTGATTGCTTCTAGGCCAATGACAAACGTTTTTATTTTATGATAAATATTTTATAAATGTATCCGTAGCTTGACATTGACATTGGAAATATGCCAGCTCTGAAAATCAGAGGTCACTCACTCCACCCAACACCACCCAACCCCACAGACATAATTAGATCAATGCACCAACCTGTGTTGTTTTACCAGAGGTTCCCCAACATAAAACATACCTAGAGTCGCGGTATGATATTTTGTTATGTTGAGTTTATGGAGAGAACTATACTAACTGTTGTAATAATTTGTAGTTTAATCCATATGTATATGTTGCTAGTAATATTGTATTATTAATAATGTTGGTACTCGAATGACTCGTCCGAAAATAATTCAAACACTACTTACTAAAAGCACATTACCTAAAAATTTAAAAGTTGAGAATGTGTGCTTGTTTTTTTTAAGTTGCACACTCCCTCCATCTAAATTTGAAATGCAAACATAAGTCTCTAACTTAGCTGCACGTTTAGAATCCGCGCCTTTAAATCTCTATACTATTGATTTTATTAATATTGAGTTCTGCTCAACTCGGGGCTGGGGGCGTTAATGGTAGCAAGCATATGTCACTACCGTTTCAACAGTTGAACAGTCTCAATCAAACCGAGATTGCAATATTTCGTATTTTTCGTGTTCGACCGTTTCCAAAGGTCCACTCTCATAGTAAACACTTTAGTAAACATGCATACATATTAGCACATCACACAATCAATGATTTTTTTCTTACAAACGTCAGTGTTGGACTTACTGCACCTTGTTTGAAAACATTCTCTTTCTGAAGTATTTATCCGACAATGCCGCGTCAATTTTCGTAACAATATTTCATTTCCGACTGGCACTTTATTGATCACTTACATTGCTTTTAGATTTCTTTAATCGATTTAAAAGTGCTAGCAGAAAGTAGTTGCATGCCCGACGCACCTGCCTAATTTCGACGCAGATTGCCCCGTGCGGTTCTCTGGCAAGAAAAGGACCTCTGCTTTTATAGGCAGAGAGGTACATCCCTCACCACCAACACCGACTTCCTGTTCATTTTGTAATTTATGTCAGTCTCATTAAAGGTCTTCACCATTTTCCCGGTATATTGTTTCAATGTCTACTTGAGTGGTGGCAGACAAGAATGGTCATGGATCCAGCGAAAATTGGAGTGTTTTTCAACCGAATTTGCAGCAACTCTGTAGTTTTGCAACAATTTAATTGGTTAGGAACTGTGCAAACAATTGTGTAGATCTTCTTTTCAAAATTGAAATCTTCGTGTTTCTTTTCATTGGTATATAAATGGCTTATATAAAAACAATTTATCCTGGTCGTATATGTCTGTTTATAAATGCATAAAATATTCATGCACAAAAAAGGACGTCCCGCTACCTGCAGGTTGAGTCACAATTTTGAAAAAAACACAATTACAGGTTATTGATTTAAACTTTACCCAGGTACTATTTGGATGTTTGCCAGGCCAGTTTAGTAAAACAGCCGCCATTAGAATTCAAGATAGGAATTTATATTATTTTCATTGGTTTTGTTATCAGTGAATTAAATCAAGTACAATTTGGTTTAATTATTTAATTCAATCATGGCCTGTTATCAGGATCGTTTGTCACGGCCTTTAATCACGGCCGTCATTTTACAATAAAGACTATTCCTAATAGGTACAAATCAAATCCAATTGTTTGTTCACTCAGTTTATAGCAGTAATGACATCATGAGATCATGAATATAGTGTAGATATATATAATAAGGCTCAAACATGCAAACATGCACATTGTACAATGTGTATTATACGATATAGTAGTATTAAATAGCATAAATTACGTGTAAACGGTTGGGAGAGGTACTCTAAACGTTGAATTCCTCAACATAGCCGTAATAGCAGATACAATCTACATTTGCATCTACAAGGACATAAGGTAGGACAAGGTACTAGGATAAGGAATAATAACAGGGTAATTGGGTACCCAAGGTATTAAAAATTCAACATTTTACTATAATATTTTGCAGATGTTATGTTAAATTTATCATATTATATCTATAAAATATATTCTTATTTGCATTATTTATCTAGAAGATAACTCGTTCACAAAATGTACAGATTTTAGTAATTTTGTCCTATTTTGTCCTATTTTGTAATATATATTTGAACATTTGTGTGCCAGATTTTGATCCTAAAAATATAGAGAGCAGCCCGAGCGCATTGTTTTCCCTATCGATTACCTTTTGTAACAAAAAAACATCTGTGCTCGAGAGTGAGATCTGTATTTCCAGAGCAAGAAACTGACTGAAAGCTGCTGAACTGAACAAAAATATACTTTTTTGAAAGACAAGGCTTTGTTTGTGATGCTCTTAAACTCAGAACCTAAACATTTACTGTTAATGACTCGATCATACCTATTTTATATTAATCGTATAAGTGGCTGCAACCAAGGCCTTCTGTCATAGTCTAGAACAGTCATATTCTAGAACATTCTTGCAACTCACCGCTGCGGGTTCAAATCCCACTGGGAGCTCGACTCGTCAAATGGGATCGTGTCGATTCTTACTGATGGTGGAAGGTATATACACTGAACAACATTTCTATGTATCAACTTTTGTATTTAACTAATTTTCTTATTTTAAATATACAAAGTTTCTACCTACTCCACTTACTCCTGTTACTCTGTTTATATTGTTCTTCCAATATATTACATATAAATCCATTAGAGCCGTTGTAACATCTTCAATAAATTTTAACTTTGGAAAGGAAAAATTGATATTCGTGTATGCATCTAAGCCAATTCTTTTAAACTTATCAACAACAGAGTGGAACCAATGTTTACAATTTCGGTTAGCTTTATAATAAGCCCAAACAAAAATACGTTTATCTATCCTTGTATTGTTAAGATTTACATTACGACTCCAATGGTTACACACATTTTTCCATTGTCTAATACAAGGAGGTATCCAACCCATATCACCTGATAACGCGGCCACTGGAGTGTATTTGCCAACTCCTAAGTAAAACCTCATGGCTCTATGTTGTATAGCATTTATACAAGAGAATGATTTATACCACCCATACATATGAGCCGTTGATCGTTTAGTTTCAATTCGAGCAACAGGAAATATACTGACGTACAATTGTGAAAACTCATCTTTTCCCAGTGTCCTTCAATATATGTCTGTCCGTAGCTACTTAGTAGGGTTTGACATTGGCTGAAAATCTGCCAGGTCTGGACAAATACCAACAGCCGCGGTAAGATGTTTTGTCATACTAAATTTGTTAACAAGAAATATAAAAAGATCGGACAAATTCATTTCATTCAAGTCAATGGATGTATAAATATGTTTTGTACTTGAATGACTGATGTAAATATAATTAAAACACTATTGACTACAGACACAATACATTACGTTTAACACTTAAAAAGAAGCCCAACCCCACTCCCCGATCCCGCGTTTTATTTTCAAAAAGTCAGTGTCTGACGTATCTGTATCTTGTTTGAAAACTTCATCTGAATTATTTATCCGACAATGCCTCGTCAGTTTCCGTAACAGTAATTTATTCCCAACTGACTATTTATTTTCATCACATAAATTAAGGTGAATGTACTCTCAGCAAATATCAAAGTTAAAAGTAGGATAACTAAAAAAACAGCTAAATAGTTTTACATGAAACTTACAGTATATTACATAATTATCAAAAACATCATATAAAAGCTAATATACAATGCACACAATTGTGAATCTAGCAGGGATTAGAATTCATCAATATCAGACTATTTCTTATATAAAACGTGCAATATATTACCTTGATATCATTGTCTAGGTTGTGCCAGCCATTAAAAAGTAAAAACATATGTATAAAGTTGTTTTATGCAACTTTTTATTAAATCACCTGTCTTGAAATCAAATATTATGTGTAGCATAATCTATAAATCGAATTTGTACAGGTAGTGACCAATCAAATACCATAACTAGATATGTAAATTACATATATATGTATGCATTTTAGTTCTGCATTGATTATGAGCATTGATTTTGTTTCGGTAATAACAACTTTGACTGGATTATTTGAGATTTTAATTGATAGCACCAGCTATCTAAGGATATCAAGGTAACATATTGCAAGCTTTATTGTAAAAATGGATTTATACTGGTGAGTTCTAATTCCTGTTGGACTCACTTTGAAGTGCTCCATTAAAACTGCTTTATTTATACAATTTAGCTTTGAAATCATTTTTTTGTTTCTAACTAGGGTAATAAGATGAGGTACTGCAAGTTTCATGTAAAATTTATGCAAAAGTGTTTGATATATCCAACTTCGAATCTTTCTTTTATTCCTGGGAACATAATCTTTAATATAACATGTTTCTTATCGAAGTCAACAAAAGTGCACTACTAAACTATTCTAGTTGAATGTTCCAACGCATACAACCTTTTCTTACACAGAATATCTATATAATAAGGCGTCTTTTGATTTATGCAGAAATTCATTGGCTATGAGCCTGCAACCCATGGTTCAAAATTAAAATAAAGCGGTCTCTCCTTTTAACTCATTGCAAATGGTAAAGGACGGAATGTATTGATATAAAACATTCTCTCCTGTTCATATGTGCCTGCACTTAGCATGTCAATATCATGCACCCCAAGTTAAATAGGACATCCAGGTAATACTTGGAAGTCGAGTCAAAATATTGGAAAATCACAATGACTGGGTATCGTTTTAAACCTCCCAGGTAACATTTGGAATTGTGCCAGGCCAATGCCGTTAATCAGTCGCCATTAAAAAGCAAGGTAGGATTTTTCGTTATTTTGTTATTATGGTTTAAATCAAGACTTAATTGATCAACGTTTAACGGAATGACATGGTAAACATGGTAATTAATAAAAACAGAGAAACAATTCAAGAAGTTTGTGACAAGCTCTACATTTTGAAAGTCATTTTGTAAAAACATCATGAAACCTTTATATTTTAGAAAAACAGGTCAGTGTCTTGTTCGAAGACATTTTCTATATCTTTAGCGGAGATAAAGTAATTATCCCGCAATTTCTTGCAAGACATTTCTGAAGATGGAAATTAAATTTAGGTTTCTGTTATCGATGTCAACAAAGTGCAAAACAAAATGCAAATGCTTGGTGAACGTATTTGATATACCTGTGAACAAACCATATTTCTCAATACCTAGGTTGCACGATCTAAACAGTTTACATTGTTTTGTCTAAGCTAAGAGATAAATAACAAACAGACCATCAGTTTGACGTTTCTCATTTTTTCTCCTAAATAGTTTTTCTTTGTCTATTTCCCAAATATTAATTTATTAATAGATAAACTCAGGTTAATGAAAATGGAAATGTAATTAAGAAACAAATAATGTTAAAGCCGTTTCTATACTTACGTATTCAACACAAATGTCCCTATATATTGCAACTAGGTAGATATATGGGTTCATGTCTCCAATCCTATGCATATATGCGATTTCTCATGAGGGTATAACCGCCACCCCTCTGGAATACTGAATAAATACTACTTATAAGGTGGAACCTGATCCCGTACCCGTTTTAGAACAACCTTCAAATGGTCCTATCTTTGTTTATCATCCGAATTTGATAATGATTTCACTCTTTTCCAAGTTGATAGGAACTCTGAATAATATATATTGCTTGTCTATATGCCTACATGCGTCACACAATAAGAACAATAAGAACAATATTAGCCGCTTGATAAGCGGGAAATCAGACTAAAGTAGTTTTAGCTTGAAATTCTCATTAAAAACACAATGTTTACTAATGTTATTGATGTATGTGAACTGAAGCTATGTTTTTTAACGATACAATTCGAAAAGCGAACAGGCATTGTATATAAATCGAAAAAATCAAACAGGAAAAGCTCTTGTCGCATAACCGGTCGTGAGGTCATCGGTTTTAAGAGAAGCCATTCGTACACTACGAAAGAATAACAGTTCTGATTGCATGCACGGCCCGTGACATTGCACATGCAACGCTACTGTGATATATAAAGCATGTATGAACGGGAAAATATGGAAATTGTCGAACACAATAAATACAAACAATATTGCAGTCTCGGTTTGATTGAGACTGTTCATGAATTTGATACGGGAGAACTGTTCACTCTAACAAATTTGTTAAGATTAGGTCAACACGCGACATCCAAGATGGCTGCCATAGAAACATATTTCAAGTACTTCTTGTACACTGGGAACCTAGGACCGTGGGTTCAAATCCCACTGGATAACTTATTTGTGTTATTGATTCATGTTTGGATGCGTTTTTTCTTTTGCTTATTTTTTTCAAATTTTGTAAGTAAAGATTTTTTATGTTTTACTGTTACTTAAGAACAATATTAATAATAATTTGAAAACGTTATTGAGTCATCAAGGCCTTTAATTTATAATTAGTAACATAGAAGTTTCTGGATGAGCAAATAGAATGTTGATTGTTTACGTTTTATCCGTAACAGAAATTTGAGACTCGTCCAGGATTTGGAACATTTTTGTTTGCTTTCATCATTTATATATTGCTTTTGGCAATGATAAATTAGTAAAATAATAAAATTAATAATAAAAGTACAAAATTACTTGTACATTTAATATTATGAAACGATATCAGCAATCAAATTGGTGCCTGATCAATTGTTGCTCCGACTACCCAGGAGGAGTTTGAGTTGAGGACTTTAATATTCGTAATCTTTGTATAACCAAAAAGTTACTCAATCAGGGTTACCTTACCATAAACTTCGTAAAACCTTTGCAAAATGTTATTATCGTAACCCTGATCTTCTTTCCAAATATAAAAGTAATTTAAGGACTCTTCTGCGACAAGGACTATCACAACCTGACTTCTATGGTGATGTGATTTATAAACTTCATAAGATTCTTGGTCATGATCACTTTCATACATGTACTATCTTTGTTGAACTTGTTAAAAAGTTTATCAATAGAGGTTATGACCCTATCATTTTGCAAGTACTGCATGCTTGGTGGTGGACCCTTTTACAGTTCGCCACCATTCCTTTTTAATTGTACGATGACCGGACAGGCTGTGGACCCTATGATGACGCCTACCTAAAGCCCATTGGGACGGTGGCGTTTGATGTTTGTCCATGATCTTTCTTGTCGTGCCCTAGGCTATTGTTTTGATGCTGCCTTGTTGGTTAGAGATAAGATCATGGCGGGGATTTCTTTATTTACACTGTCCTGTTTTAATGGGATGACTGAGGTTTGGTGCACCCTAGAACCGGTTTAAACCCCAAGTGGCCTACTTTGCCACTGACCGTTCAAGGCGGTAGCCCTATTGTAAACCCTTTTGTGTTTGTGATGTCGTTTGCATTTATTATTGCTTTTGCCTTCTTGTTTGTCTGTTTGCGAGTTTGTTTCTGTGTTTTGTGGTTGACTGTGCTCCTTGAATGCTACTTTCCCTGTCCGATCTTTGATAAACTGAAAAGTGTTGACTTGCTCCTTGAATGCCCAAACTGATGAATTAACACAAGTTAAAACTTCTATGAAAAAATCTGACAGTTAGATTAACTCTATGGTTGAAGATAAAATGTTTGATGAAAGTGCATTATCTCTTTTAGTAGTCAAGGAATGTGTTTAAAATCAAAAGAAATAAATTAGAAAAATGAAAAAAATAGAAACAAATACAGTTGTAAAAAAAATGCAAATGCAAATTGAAAAACAAATGAAAAATCAAAGGACTGAAGGTCCTGAGAATCGCCAAGATTGAAAAGTGTCTGTCTTCTTGGTGAGGTTAAAGGTTATGTTAAAAATTACAGGTGTGGCGTATTAAAAGGAAATGTTGCTGCTTAGAACATGAGATTTTTTTTGTACTGGAGTTAGCGAGCTGATGCAAAGGACAGTACTAGCACTTTTGCCAAACGATAATAATCAGAGCCGACTTGGTGAATCTTGAACGAAACTTGGAATCAAATTTTTAATCAGGTTTTATTAGACTATCAGGGCCTCCTCTGGCTATATTGTTCTTTTTGTCACCCCTTTCTACAAGTTAAAGAATTAGGAGCCTAGACGAGATTACATTTAAAAGTAGGATTCCAGGAACTCCTTACACCTTAAATAATGAATAGAAATATACTGTATATCTGTATCTATACATATATATATATTTTCCACCAACCTGTATTTGTAAAGGACAGTTTTTCTTATTTGATTTTTAAAAAAAAAAAGAAAAATAAAATAAAATAAAAAATATCCGAAATTATGTACATCCGAACTACTATGACACGGCTCTTTTGCGGCCCGAAATTTCACAAACATTCAATCGAGCCCCGGGCATCGGGCTTTTCTACTTTTCGAGCACTGTATGTTCCAATAGATTTCCTGTTGATAAACTTTAGATAATTACTTTTTATTGAATTCCAGCAAGGAAATAAACACTATATGGGTAAATGCCAAAACATTTGGATTTTTGTTTTTCTTTTTACCGTAATGCAAAGATTGCCGTGTGTCCCTTTAAACTATTTGATTTGTTTACCTTGTTGTTGTTGGTAGTAGAACTGAGCACTTCTTGACAAATTCTTTCATCAACTTGTGTATTTATTTGTAGTAGATGCTATACTATTTCTCAAAGTACCAGGCACACTAACTACAATATTTACGCACATTTAGTTCCCAATTTGACGGTGTTCGACATCCGGGTAACTACTCTATTGAAACTTTCCATTCATAAAATATTTATGCGTGTATTATTGCGCATAGTATTTCAGTACATTTTCAAAAAAGACAGGCATATACTGTATACAGTGACAATTATTCACAATCAGTAGTTATATTATTCGGTATATATAACGTTCATGTCAGTCCTTATGAAAATAAGTTATACTTGAGGCAGTTAAAGGAACTACATTCTCGAAGTGCATTCTCGAAATGCGTAAAGCTCCTCGTCCGAAAACTGGTGTATTAATGCGCATAATATTTCGGTAAATCTACAAAAAAAGACACGTTTATACTGTATACAATTACAATTATTTCATTATTTCACAATCAGTAGTTACATTACTCGGTATACATAACGTTCATGTCAGTCTCCTTATCAACTTAAGTTGTATTTGAGGCAGTTAAAGGGGACTACATTGTCGAAAACGGTAAAGTCCCTCAACCAAAAAGTCCATATTCAGAAATTGCAGTATACACGACTCCAAAGAGTCAGCCATGCTAACGCATGGCGACTCAAAAATGAAGCAAAATAGTGGAAAGAAATTAAAATTAGAAAACGCAATTGCAAGGAGAGACTTTTGATTGAAGATTTGGCCCTCTCGTTTTGCTATTTGTCGGTTTTCATGATTTAAGCGAAAATTAACATGAACTTCGACTTTGAAAATGTTTAAATTTATGAAAACTTCTAGTTCGAAACATCAACTGCAGAACTAAAACTCAATACATTTCAAGTAATTTACATCTTTCTATTGAAAACGGAGTAGTACTAAAATGTATGAAAAGAGAGATGATTTTGATTTCGATATTATGAATTATCCACATTTAGATCGGAATATCCCCAATACTATTTCTTATGGCATGTATATTTCTCAGTTAATTCGTTTTGCCAGAGCTTGTAGCCATGTTGAGGACTTCAACCTTCATACCTCTAACATTACTGAAAAACTACCCCAACAGGGTTACCGTTAGCATAAGGTACGTAAGAATTTTTCTAAATTTTATTATGGTACCACTGATCTGCTCGACAAATATAATAGCAATCTTAAAACATTTCTGCGACAAGGTTTATCAAAACCTGTCTTTTATGGAGATGTGATTTACAAACTAAGGAAGATTATCGGTCGTGATCATTTTCATGAGTTATTTATTAACATTATTAGAAAATGTATAAACAGAGGTTAAGACCAAAGTATTCTGCGGCTCACTAAATGCTTAGTTGTAGACACTTCACAGTTTGCAATTATGCTTTCCTCTTTGATTGTGCAACAACCGGACGGGCGGTCGATTCTATGACAACGTGTTCCTAAATCCTTTACGTCTCACACAACAATTAATTGTCCATAGGGTAACATTGTAATGTTTTTGTTCGTGGCATAGAGATAAACAGATTTTCCAACATGTATTTATGCTTATATTCTTCATGGAATCAATATCTGCAATTTAAAACACATTTAACAAATATTTACCAGATTAAACTTTTTTTAATTTCATGTTTGCGTGACATCTATCAAAATTTAGACAAAAATACAACCCCGTGGTGGTTTGACCCATGATGTGTAAAATGAGGCAGAATTAGCTAGAAATCTGATATCAACATTTATTTTTCTGTGATCTCTTCCTAAAATGCTGCAGATTTAGAACCTGGTAAAGATAAATCAATGTATCCTGTAAAATGTAGGAAAGCGAACTTGTTTTTTTATCTACCTCCTTCATCTGTAGGGCATGAGTATTATCTCATGGGAGATAATAGTGGTGTGAGTCCTTACGGTGATTTTGTTTTCTAATTATCACCTCAATAATAATTGCAAATGTATATAAATCTATTACATGCTGAAATGTGCAAAAAATTTGATCCCATATTTATTGTTTTTTTAAAATTATTCAAGTTTTAGTGACCTAGGGTATTGGTCGAAATTCAGGCTGAGTACCTTTAATATTTTGAAAATCTACAGTAGTGGTAGGGATTTTGCTTTTTACTGTCATTTGTACTCAGCTATGTCTGAAACTTTCAAATATACATTAAAAGGCATCTCTACATCTGAATATAGCATAAAAATGATCTTTAAGAAATAATGACTGAGAAAAATGCTGAAAATAATAAAATCAAACTAAGGGTTACTCGTCAACATTTTGATTTTCCAGGAAAAGTATCAGTCTCTCGCTTTAATTTTGAAATGTGTTTCAAAGTAGTCTGTCTTCATTGATATGTATGTTTGTTTTACAAGCCAATAGCTGTAAAATAAAGCTAAAGTTATGCTTGTACCTGTATTGGTTTTGAAAATATAGTTAATTTTTAGTTAAACATGGTATCAAGTAAAATTTCAGCTAATTCCTGCAATATGAAGATAGCTTGAAGTAACTATACATACACAGACGGGATTTCTGAATAACCATGTTAACTGTGTCCTAACCTGTCTGAAACGTTCACAGATTCACGAACAATGCTTAGAGGTGAAGGATGTAAGATACCCGTTCTGCAGCTCTAAAGCGGAAGGGCTTAGAGATGAATGATGCAAATACCCATTCTGAAGCTCTAACTTGCAAGGAGTTAGAGATAAATGATGAAAGATACCTGTTCTGCAGCTCTAAAGCGCCATGCCTTAGCATTACAGGGTGAAAGAGACCCGTTCTGCAGCTCTAAAGCTCAATTACATATCTTAGAGATTACGGTTGAAAATGCCATTCTGCAGCTTTAAAGCGGATTTCCTTCAGAATAACGATAAAAGATACCCATTCTGCAGTTCTGACTTAAGGTGAATCTTTTTTCTAATGATCACCTCAATAATAATTGAAAATGTATATAAATCAATTACATGCTGAAAAGTGCTAACATTTTGATTCCATGTTTATTTGTTTTTTTAAATTATTCAAGTTTTAGAGACCTAGGGTATTGGTCGAAATTCAGGCCGAGTACCTTTAATATTTTGAAAATCTACAGTAGTGATAGGGATTTCGCAATTTCCTGGCCATTTGTGCTCAGCTGTGTCTGAAACTTTCAAATATACATGAAAAGGCATATATACATCTGAATATAGCATACAAATGATTTTTCAGAAATAATTATTGAGGAAAATGCTGAAAATAATAAAATCAATCTAAGTTTTACTCATCAACATTTTGATTTTCCAGGAAAAGTATCAGTCTCTCACTTTAATTTTGACATTTGTTTCAAAGTAGTCTGTCTTCATTGATATGTGTGTTTGTTTTACAAGCCAATATATGTAAAATAAAGATAAGGTTATGCTTATACCTGTATTGGTTTTGAAAATATAGTTAATTTTTAGATAATCATGGTATCAAGTAAAATTTCAGCTAATTCCTGTAATATGAAGATGGCTTGATGTAACTATACATACACAGACGTGATTTCTGAATAACCGTTTTAACTGTGTCCTAACATGTCTGAAACGTTCACAGATACACGAACAATGCTTAGAGGTGAAGGATGTAAGATACCAGTTCTGCAGCTCTAAAGCGCAAAGGCTTAGAGATGAATGATGAAAATTCCCATTCTGTAGCTCTAAATTGCTAGGCATTAGAGATGAATGATGAAAGATACCTGTGTTGCAGCTCTATAGCGCAATGCCTTAGCATTAAAGGGTAAAAGAGACCCGTTTTGCAGCTCTAAAGCGCAATACCTTAGAGATGACGAACGAAAATGCCATTCTGCAGCTCTTAAGCGCAATGTCTTAAGAATAACGAATAAAAGATACCCATTCTGCAGATATTACTTAAGGTGAATATTTTTCTAATGATCACCTCAATAATAATAGAAAATCTATATAAATCAATTACATGCTGAAAAGCGCCAACATTTTGATTCCATGTTGTTGTGTTTTCTTTTAATTATTCAAGTTTTACTGACCTAGGGTATTGGTCGAAATTCAGGCCGAGTACCTTTAATATTTTGAAAATCTACAGTAGTGACAGGGATTTCGCAATTTCCTGGTCATTTGTGCTCAGCTTTGTCTGAAACTTTCAAATATACACGAAAATGCATCTCTACATCTGAATATAACATCAAAATGATCTTTAAGAAATAAATATTGAGAAAAATGCTGAAAAAAATTAAAATCAAACTAAGGGTTACCCGTCAACATTTTGATTTTCCAGGAAAAGTATCAGTCTCTCGCTTTAATTTTGATATTTGTTTCAAAGTAGTCTGTCTTTATTGATATGTGTGTTTGTTTTACAAGCCAATAGCTGTAACATAAAGCTAAAGTTATGCCTATACCTGTATTGGTTTTGAAAATATAGTTAATTTTTAGTTAAACATGGTATCAAGTAAAATTTCAGCTAATTCCTGCAATATGAAGATAGCTTGAAGTAACTATACATACAAAGACGAGATTTCTAAATAACAGTGTTAACTGTGTCCTAACATATCTGAAACGTTCACAGATACACGAACAATGTTTCGAGGTGGAGGATGTAAGATACCCGCTCTGCAGCTCTAAAGCGCAAAGGCTTTTTACACAGAATATCTAAAGTATAAGACCTCTTTTGATTTACAAAGAAATTCATTGTCTATGAGCCTGCAACCCATGGTTTAAAATTAAAATCAAACTGTCTCTTTATTTAACTCATTGCAAATGGTAAATGTCGGAATGTATTTATATAAAACATTCTCTCCAGTTCATATGTGCCTGCACTAAACATGTATATGAACATCATGCACAAAACGTTAAATAGGACATCCACGTAATACTTGGAAGTCGTGTCAAATATTGAAACATTACAATTACTGGGTATCGTTTTAAATTTCCCAGGTAATATCTGGAAGTGTGCCATGCCGGTGTCGTTAAACAGCCGCCATTAAAATCAAGGTAGGATTTTGGATTTCTGTTTCTTTTTTTACGATATTTTGTTATTATGGTTTAAATGAAGCCAAAAAGTAATTTTGTAAAAAACCTGAAACATTTTTGTCTTAGAAAAACAGGTCAGTGTCTTGTTCGAAGACAATTTCTATTTCTTTAGCGGAGATAAAGTACTTATCCCGCAATTTCTTGCAAGATATTTCCGACGGACAGAAATTAAATTTAAGTTTCTATTATCAATGTCAACAACCTGCAAAACAAATTGCAAAAGCTTGCTGAACGTATTTGAATGTATCCGTTAACAAACCCTATTTCGATTCATATTATATGTAATAGGATTTTTGATATATTAATAAATGACCGGATATAGGTTTACATTTCTCAGTTAGTATTTGGAAGTGTGCCAGGCCAGTGAAGTAAAGCAGCCACCATTAATAATCAAGGTAGGAATTTGTATTCTTGTTTTAGTTATTTAAATCAAAACTTAATTGTTATTCATGCATTAATTAACTAAATGACGTGGTAAATATTGAAAAACACTTTAAATTAAAGTTTCAACTGTCTTTGTGTAACCAACAGTTGAGGAAGTGTGTGACAAGCCTTAACTTTTGTTAAAATAGAGTTCAATTTTATACTTGCATGTGAATGCTAATAACTAGGTTGCATGATATAAACATGTTACATTGGTTTGTCAAAGCTTAGAGTTAAATAACAAACAAAGCATTAGTTTCACGTTTTCCTAATTTTTCTCCTAATAAGTTCTTCTTTGACTATTTCCCAAATATTAATTTATTAATAGATAAACTCGGGTTAGAAATGAAATGAAAATGGAAGTGCAATTCAGAAATAAATAATGTTAAAGCCGTTTCTAACTTACATATTAAACACAAATGTCCCTATATATTGCAACTAGGTAGATATATGGGTTCATGTCTCCAATCATATGCATATATGCGATTTCTCATGAGGGTATAACCGCCACCCCTCTGGAATACTGAATAAATACTACTTATAAGGTGGAACCTGATCCCGTACCCTGTTTAGCACACCTGCAAATGGTCCTATCTTTATTTATCATCCGTCTTTGATAATTATTTCACTCTTTTCCAAGTTGATAGGAACTCTGAATAATATATATTGCTTGTCTATATGCCTACATGCGTCACACAATAAGAACAATAAGAACAATATTAGCCGCTTGATAAGCGGGAAATCAGACTAATTTGTGCCTTTTCATTTTGCATTGCACTGGTTGACGTTTAAAGCACTGAATGTAGTTCGGCCTAAATCAACAAACCCGTTGTTAATGTAGTTTTAGTTGGAAATTCTCATTACAAACACAATGTTTACTAATTTTATTAGTATGTATGTGAACTAAAGCTATGTTTTTTAACGATAAAATTCGAAAAGCGAACAGGCATTGGTTATAAATCGAAAAAATCAAACAGGAAAATCTGTTGTCGTATAACCGGTCGTGAGGTCATCGGTTTTAAGAGAAGCCATTCGTACACTACGAAAGAATAACAGTGCTGATTGCATGCAAGGCCCGTGACATTGCAAATGCAACGCTACTGCGATATATAAAGCATGTATGAAAGGAAAAATATGGAAATCGTCGAACACGATAAATACAAAAAAATCAAACAGGAAAAGCTCTTGTCGCATAACCGGTCGTGAGGTCATCGGTTTTAAGAGAAGCCATTCGTACACTACGAAAGAATAACAGTTCTGATTGCATGCAAGGCCCGTGACATTGCACATGCAACGCCACTGTGATATATAAAGCATGTATGAAAGGAAAAATATGGAAATCGTCGAACACGATAAATATAAACAATATTGCAGTCTCGGTTTGATTGAGACTGTTCATGAATTTGATACTGGAGAACTGTTCACTCTAACGAATTTGTTAAGATTAGGTCAACCCGCGACATCCAAGATGGCTGCCATAGAAACATATTTAAAGTACTTTTTGTACACTGGAAACCTAGAGCCATGGGTTCAAATCCTACTGGATAACTTATATTTAGTTCTTTATTTGTGTTATCGATTCATGTTTGGATGCGTTTTTGCTTTTGTTTATTTTTTTCAAAGTTTGTATGTTAAGATTTTTTATGTTTTACTGTTACTTAAGAACAATAATAATAATAATCTGAAAACGTTATTGAGTCATCGAACGCCATTAATTTATTATAAGTAACATAGAAGTCTCTGGATGAGTAAATAGAATTTTGATTGTTTACGTTTTATCCGTAACAGAAATTGGAGGCTCGTCCGGGATTTGGAACATTTTTGTTTGCTTTCATACTTTATATGTTCAAGGGTACAAAATTGATAATAAAATTACAAAACTACTTGTACATTTTAATATTATGAAACGATATCAGCAATCAAAATGGTGTTTCATCTTATAACAATTGTTTCTTCGACTACCCATGAGGAGTTTGATGAACTGAAAAGTGGTGACTTGCTCTTGCTTGCCCAAACTGATGAATTAAAACAAGTTGACTTATATGACAAAATTTGACAGTTTGATTAACTAGTTACTATGGTTGAAGAAGAAATGTTTGATGAAAGTGCATTATCTCTTTTAGTAGTCACGGAATGTGATTGAAATTAAAAGAAATGAATTAGAAAAATGAAAAAATAGAAAAAGAAATACAGGTGAAAAAAAAATGCAAACGCAAATTAAAAAAAAATGAAAGAAAATGAAGCAAAATAGTGGAAAGAAATTAAAATTAGAAAAACGCAATTGCAAGGAGAGACTTTTGAATTGAAGATTTGGCCCTCTTGTTTTGTCGGTTTCCATGATTTAAGCGAAAATTAACATGAACTTCGACTTTGAAAATGTTTAAATTTATGAAATCTTCTAGTTCAAGACATGACAAAAACTCAATAAATTTCAAGTAATTTACATCTTTCTCTTTAAAATGGAGTAGTACAAAAATTTAGGAAAAGAGAGATGATTTTGATTTTGATATTGTGAATTATCCACATTTAGATGGAAATATCCCCAATACTATTTCTTATGGCATGTATATTTCTCAGTTAATTCGTTTTGCCAGAGCTTGTAGCCGTGTTGAGGACTTCAACCTTCATACCTCTAACATAACTGAAAAACAGGGTTACCGTTAGCGTAAGTTACGTAATAATTTTTCTAAATTTTATTATCGTACCACTGATCAGCTCGACAAATATAATAGCAATCTTAAAACATTTCTGCGACAAGGTTTATCAAAACCTGTCTTTTATGGAGATGTGATTTACAAACTAAGGAAGATTATCGGTCGTGATCATTTTCATGAGTTATTTATTAACATTATTAGAAAATGTATAAACAGAGGTTAAGACCAAGAATTCTGCGGAACACTACATGCTTAGTTGTAGACACTTCACAGTTTGCAATAATGCTTTCCTCTTTGATTGTGCAACGACCGGAAGGGCGGTCGACTCTATGACAACGTGTTCCTAAATCCTTTACGTCTCACAGCACAATTAATTGTCCATAGGGTCTCATTGTACTGTTTTTGTTCATGGCATAGAGATAAACAGATTTTCCAACATGTATTTATGCTTCTTCATTGATCCAATATCTGCAATTTAAAACACATTTAACAAATATTTACCAGATTAAACTTTTTTTAATTTTATATTTGCGTGAGACCTATCAAAATTTAGACAAAAAAACAACCCCGTGGTGATTTGACCCATGATGTGTAAAATGAGGCAGAATTAGCTAGAAATCTTATATCTACATGCATTTTTCTGTGATCTCTTCTTAAAATGCTGCAGTTTTAGAACCTGGTAAAGATAAATCAATGTATTCTGTAAAATGTAGAAAAGCGAACTTTAGGTCCTTAAGGTGAATTTTTGTTAATGATCACCTCAATAATAATTAAAAATATATATAAATCAATTACATGCTGAAAAGTGCTAACATTTTGATTCCATGCTTATTTCTTTTTAAAATTATTCAAGTTTTAGTGACCTAGGGTATTGGTCGAAATCCAGGCCGAGTACCTTTAATATTTTGAAAATCTACAGTAGTGATAGGGATTTCGCATTTTCCTGTCAGCTGTGCTCAGCTTTGTCTGAAACTTTCAAATATACATGAAAAGGCATCTCTGCATGTGAATATAGCATAAAAATGATCTTTAATTAAGAGATCATTATTAAGAAAAAATGCTGAAAATAATAAAATCAAACTAAGGGTTACCCGTCAATATTTTTTTTTCTAGGAAAAGTATCAGTCTCTCGCTTTAATTTTGACTTTTGTTTCAAAGTAGTCTGTCGTCATTGATATGTGTGTTTGTTTTACAAGCCAGTAGCTGTAAAATAAAGCTAAAGTTATGCTTATACCTGTACTGGTTTTGAAAATATAGATAATTTTTAGTGAAACATGGTATCAAGTAAAATTTCAGCTAATTCTTACAATATGAAGATAGCTAGAAGTAACTATACATACACAGACAGGATTCCTGAATAACCGTGTTAACTGTGTCCTTACATGTCTGAAACGTTCACAGATACACGAACAATGCTTAGAGTTGAAGGATGTAAGATACACGTTATGCAGCTCTAAAGCGCAAAGGCTTAGAGATGAATGATGGAAATTCCCATTTTGAATCTCTAAATTGCATTGCATTAGAGATGAATGATGAAAGATACCTGTTCTGCAGCTATAAAGCGCAATGTATTAGCATTAAAGGGTGAAAGAGACCCGTTCTGCAGCTCAAAAGCGCAATAACTTAGCGATGACGGATGAAAAAGCCATTCTGCAGCTCTAAAGCGCAATGCCTTAAAGATAACGAATAAAGGATACCCATTCTGCAACTCTTACTTAACGTCTCACAACACAATTAATTTTTCATTTGGTCCCATTGTAATGTTTTTGATCGTGGCATAGAGATAAACAGATTTTACAACATTTATGCTTAAATTCTTCATTGATCCAATATCTGCAATTTAAAACACATTTAACAAATATTTACCAGATTGAACTTTATTTTTAATTTCATGTTTGCATCAAAATTTAGACAAAAATACAACCCCGTGGAGATTAGACCCATGATGTGTAAAATGAGGCAGAATCAGCTAGAAATCTTATATCAACATTCATTTTCTTTGGTCTCTTCCTAAAATGCTGTAGATTTAGAACCTGGTAAAGATACATCAATGTATCCTGTAAAATGTAGAAAAGCAAACTTGTTTTTTATCTACCCCCTTCATCTGTAGGGCATGAGTATTCAAGGGAGATAATAGTGGTGTGAGTCTTTAAGGTGAGTTTTTTTTCTAATGATCACCTCAATAATAATTGAAAATGTATATAAATCAATACATGCTGAAAAGTGCTAAAATTTTGATTCCATGTTTATTGTTGTTGTTTTTTAAATTATTCAAGTTTTAGTGACCTAGGGTATTGGTCGAAATTCAGGCCGAGTATTTTTAATATTTTGAAAATCTACAGTAGTGATAGGGATTTTGCATTTTCCTGGTCATTTGTGCTCAGCTATGTATGAAACTTTCAAATATACTTGAAAAGGCATTTCTACATCTGAATATAGCATAACAACGATCTTCAAGAAATAATTATTGAGAAAAATGCTGAAAATAATAAAACCAAAATAAGGGTTACCCGTCAAAAGTTTGATTTTCCAGGAAAAGTATCAGTCTCTTGCTTTAATTTTGACATTTATTTCAAAGTAGTCTGTCTTCCTTGATATACGTGTTTGTTTTGCAAGTCAATAGCTGTAAAATCAAGCTAAGATTATGCTTATACCTGTATTGGTTTTGAAAATATAGACACTTTTTAGTTAAACATGGCATCAAGTAAAATTTCAGCTAATTCCTGCAATATGAGGATAGCTTGAAGTAACTATACATACATAAACGGGATTTCTGAATAACCGTGTTAACTGTGTCCTAACATGTCTGAAACGTTCACAGATACACGAACAATGCTTAGAGGTGAAGTATGTAAGATACCCGTTCTGCAGCTCTAAAGCGCAAATGCTTAGGGATGAATGATTAAAATTCCCATTATGAAGCTAAATTGCAAGGCATTAGATTAGAATGATGAAAGATACCTGTTCTGCAGCTCTAAAGCGCAATGCCTCAGTATTAAAGGGTGCCAGAGACCCGTTCTGCAGCTCTAAAGCGCAATACCTTAGAGATGACGGATGAAAATGCCATTATGCAGCTCTAAAGCGCAATGCCTTAAGAATGACGAATAAAAGAAACCCATTGTAATGTTTTTGTTCGTGGCATAGAGATAAACAGATTTTACAACATGTATTTATGTTTAAATTCTTCATTGATCCAATATCTGCAATTTAAAACACATTTAACAAATATTTACCAGATTGATTTTTTTTAAATTCATGTATCAACATTTAGACACAAATACAACCCCGTGGTGATTAGACCCATGATGTGTAAAATAAAGCAGAATTAGCTAGAAATTTTATATCAACATGCATTTTTATGTGATCTCTTCCTAAAATGCTGTAGATTTAGAACCTGGTAAAGATAAATCAATGTATCCTGTAAAATGTAGAAAAGCGAACATGTTTTTTTTATCTACCTCCTTCATATATAGGGCACGAGTATTCAAGGGAGATAATAGTGGTGTGCGTCCTTAAAGATAGAAACCGTTTGATGAATGTCCTTACTCCGTTTTGTCGTGCTCGTAACAGTCTCTAACTTCAGACAGGTCATCGATTACATAAGAGATTAGCTTCGTAGGTTTAACTTATTTTTTGATATATTATATACATGAATATTTCAATGTTTTTATGTTCACCGAAGGGCGAGCATTTAGCTGCCGCTTTGTCCGTCCGTCTGTGTGTCCGTCACATTTTCTTGTCTGGAGCATATTTTCAAAACTACTGATGGGACTGCAATGAAACTTCACACAATGATAGAGGGCAATGAGAGAAATTGCAGAGTGCAAGAACTGTAACTCTGTTATCATTCAAATTACAGTTATTTTCCTTTGTAATTTTATACTTATAATTTCTGTTGTCAGGAGCATATCTTTAAACTGCAATGAACTTCACACAGTGATAGAGGGCAATGAGTGGAATTGCAAAGTGCAAGAACTGTAACTCTGTCATCATTCAAATTAGAGTTTTTTTCCTTTGTAATTTTATACTTATAATTATTTTCCGAAGCATATCTTCAAAACTACTGATGGGACTGCAATGTAACTTCAAACAATGATAGCGGGAAATGCGAGAAAGTGCATAGTACAAGAACCTCAACGTTGTCAGCATTGTAATTAGAGTTATTGTCCTTTGTAATTTTATACTTAAATTTTTGTTCGGAGCATATCTTCAAAACTACTGATGGGACTGCATGGAAACTTCACATAGTAATAGAGGGCAATGAGAAAAAGTACAGAGTGCAAGAACCATAATTCTGTCATCACTCATATTAGAGTTATTGCTCTTCGCAATTTTATACTTAGATTTTTTATCTGGTATAAACTAATAATGGAACTGAAAATTAAAACTGCTGGGTGATACAATGCCATATTAACTTGAGGATATATTTCGGGAAGCATCCATCTGTTCTACCGATTTTCTTGTTTTTTATAACAACTATCTATACTTTCTCAAATGTAAGGGATTAACTCGTCGGGGGTTAACTCGTCGGGGATTATTTGTATTTACACTGTCCTGTTGTTTAGGAATGATGAAAGAGAAATAGTGAGGTTTGGTGTACCCTTGAACAGATTTAAACTCCCCGGTGGTCCCTTTTGCCACTGACCGTTCCAAGTTCCCTGTTGTCAACCCTTATATGTTTGTGATGTGCTTTTTTACTGAATGTGTTTTTGATGTATCTTTTGAATCATTATTGCGTTGTAGTGACTGTATTCTGTGAATGCTACTCTTCCTGTTGAACTTGTAACCTTTTATTGGATATATTTATGTGTTTGTCTATCTTTCAATAAATAGTTGCTAGACACACCCCTATACTTCAGAGGTTAGGAGTTTTACACGACTCTGAGTCAAGGTTAGTTAGTTGTCTTTAGTTTAGCCTTAAGCATTTCAGAAGAGTGTTTGTGTTTCAGTCTCAACTTTATAAGGGGATTTTAAGTTAAACATGGTTGATAGTAACAGAGACACGTCATTGTCTGGTTCAATAAAACATTCAAATTAACACCTAGATGTATTAATCCAATATATTTTTTACTTTAAAACTACTTCCATGTAATTAAATACAATTTAGACTTTTTAAATTGTTCGTGGTTATTCTACTACAGATTTTAATATATTATTGGTGCAGTACATTTTAATGTGCATTGAACTATTTACTTAATTATTAATAATGATTTTACAACATCCAGTAGCACAACTGTGGGACGCCGTGGATTATAAAAATAAACGCTTAGAGAAAAAAAATGCAAATGATCCTTAAACAATATTATCATTTCTTATCAGAATTAAATTTTAATGAAGACATAAAAATACATTAGTTGATTTAATAAACATTATTTACAAAACACTAGAAAACAGAAAATCACAAACACAAATGTAACTAGGTTTTGATCAGACCCTGATCAAACGGGCTTTCCACATTGGATAACGTCATGAATTCAAGATTTAGCGTTCACTTTTATAGACTAAGATATATGAAATGAGAAAAATAGAACACGCGGTGACACATATTGCTATGAAAAGTGTATGGTGAAATAATAAAAGAGTATGTGAGTGTGGACGTTTTGACACGGCCGAACACGATAAATACGAAATATTGCAGTCTCGGTTTCACTGAGATGAACAGTAGTGAAATATGCTTGCTACCGTTCACGCCCACTAGCCCCGGGTTGAACAGAACTCAATATTCATAAAATTAATAGTACATCATTATTAACCATACCGAAGATGGCATGTATACGGCGGTGGACATGCCATATTTACTGCCCTTATTCCATGTCCAGCGGCGTATGGTTCCAGTATCTAATAAAATGCTATGCCCCGAAGAGCGAAATAAAGAAAATGGAATTTAGTTTGGAGCAGCGGTTATGAAGCCTGCGCATCACAAGTAACAGTCAAAAGACTAAATTAAAAAACAGACAACATATCCTATGGGTGGTTTAACAATACCCAGAGTCCTTATCGGCCGGCGTAGTGGAACCACCGAATCAAAATTTAAATAAGAAAACAAAAACATTTGAAATGTACCAGAGATATCTAAATATAAGTATCAGGCTCAGCAATCTATAAAGATCGAAAGAATAACGAATAATAAGACGAATCTTTACATTTCTCCTATATAACACCTATGTAAAACTTCTAGTGCTCTGGCGGTCACCATGGATGACGTAAGGAAACCAAAATTTTCATCGCACTATTCCAGACTGAGCTCTACCACTGTGTTTTTTGACCCGCTGTGACAAAGATTACTGTGAAAAGTGTCACGTAGAAGACGAATATTAATAAGAAGAACAGAGTCTGATCAAACATTTTGAATGACGCCATGGTGTCTCGATGGTCAGTTCTCACGTAAATTGATGGCCTTTATAATATTATCAATGATTTTATCAATAACATTGAAACAAAAACTATCAGAGGGGAAAATGAATAATGTTCAATAAAATATGACGTCACTGTCGGCCATCTTTATGATGATGTCATGACGGCATATTATGTTCTTGCACAACTACATCCTGAACTGAATAATATGTGAAGGTTTCACTCAAATCCGATCATAAATGTGTGAGATCCAGCAATAACAATATTTTTATCATCACGCCACTGGTCTCAGGCGGCAATCTTGTATGACGTCATGACTCCAAATGATGTTAATGCATATCTAGTTCATGAGCACTAGAACATGTGAATATGGATCATAAATGCAGGATATATAGCAATTACAATATATGTCATTTGACGTCATTTGCAGCCATATTGTATGACGTCATGACGTCACAATGGTCATTTATCCCTTAAAGGGGTTGTTTATCCCTTAAAGGGGTTGTTGCACTTTTTTGGAATCATTTAAAAGGGCATCGTTGAAATTCTACTCCCTTCTACTCCCTTAGTCTGATACCAGGCACATTTCATGTAAGTGAACTTGTTAAGTGTCTCTATATTCTGCTGATATATCTGATTTCTCTACAATGTAACCAGGGTTGTGCTTTTGTTTTGCATGATAGCTTTCGAGCCGTCAGATATATATTCATTACGGATGATGTCTAATCTACTAAACTCTCTGTAGTGACTTTCAACAACATGTTAACGTATTTACTAATCATGCTTACGTAAGGCGTTTTGAGGCAGCTCGTACAGTCTGATTAAATTCAAATCAGATCCAAAGTTAACAAAGGGCTGGTGAGACCGCCTAATCCGTCATTAATCCGAACATGATGGGATACATATATATGCGAGAAGAGAAAGCAATGTACAGAATAATGTATAGAATATGTTGTAAATTAGTGATCACTGAGGAACGAAATCATGTCCTTGTTTGTCTGTTTCTAACAGTGACTTGGTTTTGTTTTCTATCAGAAAGGTTACAATTTATCATGTAATGCTTTGTTTGACATAATTTACCTATTTGTTGAGCAATTTCTGGCACACGAGAGTTTTCTATGTAATGTAAGTCAGGCAATAGTATATACTTTATTATGTTGTCCTTGAATATATGTTCTAATTCCTCTACTATGTCACTCAACTTGTCTTATGAACACCTTGATCAGTATCCTTTCTTTGCTTTGGACGCGCTTGGTGAAGTACTGCTATAACTGAAATTAATTGATAACGCAGGCCATACTTGATCATCGACCATCGAACGAGGAAGCTTCATATTTGTCTGTTTATGAGCTTGGTCAATGGGTAGTGATGAGACAACACTAATGGAGCTTATCTCAGGCACAGAGATGACTAAGACTTAAAGTGTTTCTGAAAGTACTACACATTCGGTTTTATCTTTATGATCGTCATCTGTAATATTCACTGGTAGACATGCCTTGCTCACTCTCTAAATGAAATAAATGTATGCCCAATATTGCGAACAAACATCAAACATCGCCGTCCATTTGGGATTTAAGTAGACGTCATCATAGGGTCCACAGCCTGTCCGGTCATCACACAATGAAAGAGGAAAGCATAGTGGCGAACTGTAAATGGGTCCATCATTCCCTGCCAATACTGTGTTTACTTCATTTGCAGTGGCAGTTAATTTCACCTTTGCCACAAGGGCACTGGTCCATCTATAGAATACAAAGTAGTCTTCAATTGTTTTAAGTTCCTCCATTCTATCATATATCGCGACGGTGTTCACATTGGGTTTCAGGCCAATGCCATTGTTGCTGCTTGGAAACTATAACGTTTAAACACAAATAGCCAGTTATATTAAATTGTCTTCGTGTTTGTGTTTTCTTTACTTGTTTTGCCTTGTAACTATAGTTAACCAAGTTTAGGTTGTATACATTTTTATGATGAACTGACAGCTTTAATACGAATGAATCAATGGCGTTTTTCGGCACATCGACACATAAATAGGTCATATTGTACGCAAAAAACTGATGAAAATGAAACACAATAAGTATTAAGTTATTAAATAATTATTATAGATATCAGTAAATTAATATAAAAATATGTTGTTAAAACTATTTACAAATAAGGGATTTGGTAAAGACAATTAACTATGTATACGCAGATCAACAAATGCCCGTCAGCAGGCGTGTAAAGAGGTCAATGCATAATATAAACATATTACAATGCATTATACAGTCTGATTTCTTTAAAGAAATCTAAAGCAAGGCTGAAATCAAGTGTATCCAATAACTTTTACATACTATAACTTGGTAGTATCTTTGTCTCATAGGATCAAATATAACAAACTATATATGTTTGACAGTTAACATAACAGGGTCCCGCCTTAATTCCATTAAGCGATGTGAAAGCTTATATAAGCAGGATTTTTATAACGGATGTATCGACAACTAAACACGTTTAAAAACGTGTTTTTGCTGAACACATGTGATACCATGTTTTAAATTACCTATTAAGTGTTTTAATTTTACAATTTGCTAATTTGTTAAGCCGATATTAAGGTTTTATTTCATACCCCAGCCAACCCCGTTTTCGCTTCTTGGAGTGTTGGACGGGGAAAGTTAATACTCGGACCACGTAATAAACGGTGCAAAGCAGTATAGAATAGTAATGTAATAAATATGTATGAATATAACGTGTATGTCCTATTCTGTATCGGATTAAAACAACTTCTTCCCGACGAATGGCTCTACTAGAAGGATGCCACTCGCCAAGTAAAGGTTTTATTGAATGAATATTGAATACAATATTTAAAATCAGTGTAAAGTCATTTGATATTAGATATATGTGAATCCAATGCTGCCTTAAGTTTAATAAGAACATTATTTAAGTACCCTTCAGAAATTCCAGAGACTTGGGAAAACGTAGAGTCAATCCGAAGTGAAATTTAAACGTGCACATCTCTAACCTTTAGCCAATAAATGATCTCCATTGCAGTATTGACAAAATTACTATTTCAAGAAAACGGAATGAACAAATTCAACACAAATTATTTCCTAGGAAAAAACAAAAACGCAAAACAAACTATAAACAAACTACACTTTTTACTATTTTCGGCATGGTTTGGCTACCATTTTGAAAACGGTAGCCATTTTGAACTTAAGATATACCCAGATTATATTCAGTGACCATTTACCTATAATGTTGTGAATTTGTTGTAATTGCCGTAAAACATTTGTTTAAACTAAAATACATAGAGGTTTAATTGATTACTTATTACGTATTTGGCGGCCTTTGAAAATGGAGGCCATTTAGAAAAATTCAACATGGGTCCGTAGCCAATTTTTAGGTCACCTGAGCCGAACGCTCAATGTGATCTATTGGGATCACTATTCGTCCGTCGTAGTCGTCCGTCGTCCGTCCGTCGTCGTCCGTCATAGTTGCATCAAAAGATTTCGCCTAAGAAACCGCTTCGATAATGTTGACAAAACTTCACATGAATGATCCTTCGATGAATGTTTTTCAATCTTTTTTTAAAATTGGTCCGCGGGACATCCAGGATGGCCGCTGTTACCACACAAGTTTGAAACCTTAACAAATCTTCTGCTGAAGAATCCCTGGACAGATTTCGACAGAGTTTCTTTCAAGATGATCGGCAAGGCCTAGGCTACCAAGTTCGTTCAAATGAAGTCCTCGGGGTCAGAAATGGCCAAGCCCCGGGGGTCCAAAATTTGTTATGGAGATTTTGCTCGTTTTGCAAAGACTTGTATAAAATTGTTCTTTTTAATTCTTCCTCTCTGAAACAACAAGGCACAGAGCTCTCATATATTTAGCATTAGCTTATCTTCCTCTAGCATATTTGTTCAAATGGTAACCCTGGGTACACACTTGGCTCTGCCGCAGGGTTCACATGTTTTAAATAATGTTATATATAGTAAGGCTTTAAAAATCTTCTTCTCTGAAACTAAAAGAGCCATGGTGATCACATTTGACCCAAACCCAGGGATCACGTTTTACATAGACTTATATAGTGACAGACTTAAAACAATATTCATCTCTAAAACATCAAGAGCCAGAGGTTTAATAGTTTGCATTTACTATAATCTTAATTCTACAATGGTTGTTCAAATGGTGACCCTGGGGTCAAATTTGGTCCCGATCTAGGGTTCACATTGTTTACATAGACTTATATAGCAAAAACGTTAAACTATCTTCTTCTCTAAAACTACAAGACCCAGAGGTTTAATAACTTGCATTTGATATGAGCTCGATGGTTATCTTTCGAGTTTGATCAAATGGTGACCCTGGGGATACATTTCGCCCGCCCAAGGTGTCACATGTTTTACATAGACTTACAAAGGGAAACTCTTTAAACTCTTCTTCTCTGAAACTACTAGAGCAAGACGTTTAATAGTTTGCATTTGCTATAAGCTTATGGTGTGTTCTACCAAGTTTGATCACATGGTCACCTTTAGCCTGCCCCGAGGTCACAGTTTTACAAAGTTATAAAGGGAAGATTTTTTAAAATCTTCTTCTCAGAAACTGCTTGGTCAATTTTGACCAGACCTCAAAAGTATGATCCTTAATGAATGTTTTTCAAATTTGTTAAGCTTAGGTCAATGCGACATCCAAGATGGCAGCCTTAGACACAATATTTCAATTACTTCTTGTGCACAGGGAACCTCGTGACTTGGGTTCTAGTCCCTTATGTTTCTTTTATTTTCACTTATTTTTTTAAACTTCGGTTGTGTGTGATGTTGTGTTTGTACCTTTAAAAAGAGGTTGAAGGGAATTTAAGAATGAAACCATGAGATATAAGGGCCTTTTTAGCTTGTAGAGCATCTACAGGCCCTCATGGACCTCTTGTTCTTTATTATTATTAATGGTCGCTAACCTATTGACTATCAAGTTTGATCATTTGAAGTTCCTGGTGTCAAAAATTGCTGACCCTGGGATCCAAATTTTGCATATAGAGATTCTGTATGTTTTAACATAGACTTTAAACCTGTTAAAAGGTTTATCAAAAGAGGTTATGAACCTATCATTGGTGCATGCTTAGTGGTGGACCCATTTACAGTTCACCACTATGCTTTCCTCTTTGATTGTGCGTTGACCGGACAGGCTGTGGACACTATGATAACGTCTACCTAAAGTCCAAAAATGACGGTGACGTTTGATGTTTGTGCCCTCAATGCTTTATTCTCTTGTTGCTCTGGCTTCTGCCAAGTCATTGAGTACCTTCTTTGTGGGAAGAGGCTATTCTTTCTAGGCTATTGTTTTTTTTTGTATTTATGTATACACGAGCATCTTTGTATTTTACTTATATTGCCTATTAATGCTTCCTTGTTGGTTTGAGTATAGTTCATGGCGGGGATTTCTTTATTTACACTGTCCCGTTTCATTGGGTTGACGGTAGGGTAAGTGTGAGGTTTGATGCATCCTAGAACCTGGTTTAAATCCTCAGCGGCCTTTTTTGCCACTGACCGTTCCAAGGCGGTAGCCCTATTGTCAACCCTTTTGTGTTTGTGATGTCTTATTTGGCCTTTTATTCATCTTTACATTTGTTCTTTGTTTCTGTGTGTGTTTGTGGTTAACTGTCGTCCTTGAATGCTGCTTTTCCTGTTCGATTTTTATATCTATATTTACATAGGGAAAAACGTAAAACATCCTCAATCAGCATTAGCGAGGGGACACTTTTTTCATCATTGCGAAGATCCTCAGGTGATCAATTCAGGCCCAAAATAGTGTTAAGAGTGATAGTGTCTAGATATGTGCAAACTTTGGTGCTTTTGTCAAGCGATGCACATTTTTTACACCAATCTGCCTCACTAATATTACCGAATGGATTTATCTGGATTGGCTACACTCTTCTGAGCATGGGTCAAAAATATATTGTCTGCGAATCAATCAAACGGACTTAACAATGTAATTTAAATGACGTGTTTATATTGCATAAACATATGAGCTGAAGCCATACCTCCTTTCTAAGAGTCAGACATCTTAATCACTCAGCCATGATATTCGCCTCTTGGCACCATTTAACAAATGTATATATTCATACAAACACATATTACATAAATAAATCTAGTCAATTGAGCCAAAAGTCGAGTTCTTCTAATAAACGAATACTACTTAAATATAGAAAATTTCATCCAATGAACTCACCAGCTAATAATTAAAGTTTATTGTATGTCAATTTTCATATATGCGTCCATATCCACCCGAAACCTATATATATGCACGAGAGTGTTAGGCCGAAGGCGTATAATTATGCAGATATGAAAATTGCCATATCATTAACTTAATTATCACATATTTTCTAAAGATTTTTAGGATTTCATCTATATGCAACATTCAGCTAGGCATATTGCATGAGATAGCCACATGCGTACACATTATGAACACGCTTCTGTTAAACAGCATATTAAATATTTAAAACAAAACAAAACACATACAAACACAGTATACACATGCGGTACTCTTAGCAGGGCCTCTGCATCAGCTCTAAAAATGGGGCAAAGTTGACTGTTTGATTTACCACCGTCGTTTTAAACTTAACGTGTTTCTTTGAATGAAAAGATTATCAATTTTAAATATATTCGCAAAATCTGGTTTCTATCGATACGCAGAACCATCTGTCTAATACTTATGACATGGGAAACCTTTTCAGATACACATTCAATTCTACCCGATAAAAAAACTTTTTTCACCGACACGGATACATAGATATTACCAGTCCAGTCGTGGAACAATTTTAAGTAAAGCATTGCATAGTATTTTGCCTAGTGTTCTGAGTTTCAATTTCGCGTATTAACTAATTTGTATCGTCTAGTAATACATTGGTGTGTCTAGTTTGTTCTTCGGTGAAACAATCTAGCTCTATAATTCGTTCAGTGAGTGATTCGCCTCAGTCATGTTGTTGAAACTGCGTCGATAGCACCGTTGTTCTTATGAACTCTTGATGGATGTAGATCGCGAGAGGGCCGATACGGGACGGCAGGATATGGAATTTAAACAAAACAAGGAATACAATCCATATCTTGCCTTATGGGGCAAAATATATGATTTTCATATTTTTTCTGATAATCGCAGCCATGTCCGAAATGTCCATATCTCCAGAACGTATATGATAATACCACATATTACATGTCTTCTGTTGACATCAGCATTCTGAAGTAAACTTATATGTAGACATAACTCACATAATCTAAATAATTATTTGCATGTCTTATTTATTTATTGGAGTTTACAATGTGTTGTGCTAACTGATATATTTTTGAGAATGTATAACTAAAAACATACTACACATAACTTCGTCTACATGTGCCAACAACTTTCAGCTCAAATAAATATACTACGCACCTTAGATCCTTTGCGTATCCAGTAGAAATATTTCTATTTTCATTTTTTCTTTCTTTAAGCACTTGTTCTATTTGTCTCTGTGTTGCCCCTGCGAAATGAATCTCGGTCAACCAGGCTTTAACCATGGTCAACCATTGTTAACCATGGACTGTATACCTTGGTTTAACCATGGTTGACCATGGTTTGCCATTTTGTTAAATGGAACTACCTTGGTTAAACATGGTTGAAACCATGGTTGACCAAGGTGACAAACCATGGTCGACCAAGGTCAAACCATGGTTGACCAAGGTTAAACCATGGTCGACCACGCTCATACCATGGTTGACCATGGTTAAGAAAGGTCACCATGGTTATAAACCATGTTCGACCAGGGTATAATAACCAAGCAAAAAACCAATGTTTTCTGATTTAATATAACACATCTAATACAACACGATAAATAGCACTAATATTGCACCATCTTCTTCTTGCAGTACTTTTGCACAGAAGCAATTTTAGTGGTCAATTCCGGTTTTTTAAGTGTTGCCACAGTGAAAATGTACACTGAAATTTCAGCGAAATAACTGTGAAATTTACCGAAAGAATTGGGCAAAATAACAGTGAACTTTCGGTGAAATGTCACTGGAATTTTACTAAAATTGTAGTGAAATTTCACTGAAAGAATTTGGCAAAATAAAATAGAGTTTCAGTGAATTCTTGTTGAAATTACAGCAGAATTGGTCAATTTTAATATCAGTGAAATCTCAGTGAAATTTCACCAACAATACAACAGTTCAAAAACAATTCACAAATATATAACCTTCAGTCTACATGACATAGAATAATTGAGTATTGGTGAAATGTTGCATATGATACCGAAATCAAATAATATCTGCACTGCTGAACATTTTTCTATCAACAACAAAAAAAATAAGGTCAAATCCGCGAAAACATATGACAATATGGGTTTGGTTTTAAAATACAGTTTTCACTCTCTACATTTAGAAATTTCTGCTTTCAAATACCATTTTTATATGTATAAGATGTTTTGATACAATAAGAAATGTAAGTATAGTCACAAAAGAGTGCTTCATTTTATTTGCTCTTTTTGTGAGAATCACACTCAGGTAGTGGTCCTATTGTGTCTTTTGATATAAAACAACACAATTTGCCAATAACATGTTTACTGTAAATGTTTAAAATTGATTTTTTTCCAGGCTTTAAAAGTACTGGGCGGCGTAGTTTGGTCGAGTAGGATTTAGTGACTAGATTTTTTTTCATGTTGAAGGATCGTGAAAGAAGCAGAATACGTTGCATTAGTTTTGTTATATTTTTATGGAAACAAAGTTATGCCATTATGTGAAGAATCCTGCCAACAGTTTTATTATGGCAATATTATCCAATGTGGAATGTATTGTAAACTGCAAGCAATCCTTGTTGGTGCAGTTGCTCGATTTTCAAAGTCTAGTCTCTTTATTGGTGAACTAATTTGAAGGAGATAACTCAATATAACAAATAGTGTGCGAGCTACAAGAATATACAACAGAGCTACAGATGAGAGTTTTGATTAGCTCTGTATTTACCCATTCGTATGTATTTAAATGCATATTTCATGATTTCAATTGGGTAAAATAAAACGATAAAATTATGACATTGTCTAAGGGATGGCATTCCACTAATATTGTATAGCATTGCACAAAATGTAACTCATCAAACAAACTTGTTCTATAATAAGCATTATACAAGGTGACAGGGTGGTCCTTCAACAACCCATGCATTGCTCAATTTGGTTGTTTTATTATTTGATAATTTTGATTATTTTATTGGTGCCGATTCTTTTGGTTTTAATTGTATTTTTACATGTTTAATTGGGTATTTAGGATGTTTATCTGTAGCTCTGCATACTCAGTTTTAAAGAGACACATGGCACTAGTGAAATGGTTTTCAAGAATTGAAATAAGTAGTTATCCAGTATCATGTTGCATTAAACCTGCTTTAATGTAAATAGTTATATTGTTGAATTTTCGATTTTTGTCGTCTTCAACAATATTTGTAAATATATTATTGGTGCAATGTAATCAACAGTTAATATTATACACAAAGACGTTGCTTTATATTATTCCTATAAATAGATGTATCACTGAACGTGATTAACACCCCCACCTCACATCTATTTTTTAGTAAGATCAAGGACAATAACTTTGCATGGTATTGCGTGAGCCGCACCAACATTGTGTCATTTACACTTCATGTTTATATAGTCTCTTTTGTTGTTGTATTGAGGGTACACCATCACCCGCATACCGGCTATAAAGAAAATCCCTGCACCTATAGACCGAAATGTTCGTGAAGGGTAGGTAACTCCATACAGAGGCGAAATATACTTATTGTTTCTACAATTATTTCTTTTAAAATTATTATTATTTCTTTTTTTGATCGACAATTCAGTTCATATAACTGATTAATGTAAAACAATATATATCACAATATACATAAAGGGTGTCATGAAACCTTTAAGTATAAATGAAGTGCAAAACAGAATAAAACTGAGAAAACAAATCGTCAATGAATTTGATTTGAAATGCTGTGAAAGGCAATTTTTAGAGCGATTTCCAGTAACCCCAACCATCAAAATAGCATAACAACCAGTTTTAATTCCGTCATTGTGGATATAATGGGTGTGTGATAACTTTACAAAATGATATAAGACCCGTTTTAACTACTATTATGAGTTATTGACACTGGTGGCAAACAGTTAATTCTCCATATCGTAGAACATGTATTTAAGTATACAGGTTATACGACGGGCACCGCCATCTTGGATTTTCGTTCTAGATTTGACACTGGCTATCATTATAATACTAATTCTTTATCATTCCGCATAATTTTGAAGTGAAAGGAACTATCTATCGATTGTTAATAAATCAACGTATCATATTAAACCGAATACTCGATCTAAAGAAAAACCCTATTAGTTTAAATGTTGAAGCAAGTTTTCTAACCTCGATCGTCGTTAATTTAGTTCAACTGCCCCATTCCGAAATGGGGAATACATTAACAATATATTTTTTATTGTTTGGTACACGGCTTTACTTTAGTAATTCAGTACAAGAAAAATTGATAAACAGCATCAAGTCGCCGCAGAAAACTTTGCATTTAAAAGAATTAACCAAACAGTACAGCGAAATAAAGCAGAATGCTGCAAATAATTATAGTAGTGCACATTATCTAATTCTGTATTACTGAAATAGAAAGTCCAGACTGTATTGTGCCAATACCATTAGGGTATCCTTTTGGTTTGATTGGAGGAGGGACTATAACTCTTAATTTATAGGAAGTAATTCAATGAAATAAACACACGAGTGATTATGCTTAACACTTAAAAAACAACTAAAAAAATGTGCTGTACAGTATTTGTTTTAATTATATCGTACATGTCTATTAAAGTTACAAGTCCAAAGCGCTATTCACTGAGCCACGCCAGCCCTTGTAAAGAGAAAAGAAAATCTTAATAATTTGAGAAACGCGGAAACATATACAAGAATAATGTTCGACATGGTAAGCTCCACACACACACACACGTACGCACGCACGCACGCTCGCACGCAAACACACACACACACACACACCTCCCCGACCCAAAACTGCTATATGCTTTAAAAAGTGGTGTTCATGATATATTTGGTCATTTATATGAAAGGTCTTTAAATACGAACAAAACTACTATAAAGGGACCATTTTCCTTTTATTGAAAATAATTGATTTAAAACAATTCCCACCGACCTACTTTAATTTCATTCGCTTGCACCGTGAATCGAACCCTTGATATCGTGCATTGAAATCAAAACGTGCACTGAGGGCAGCTATACTAACCTCTAGACCACCGCGGAATGTATATCGGTATGTCAAATTTATGTGATTATATTATATTCAGTCAGTGAACGCCAGCAACTAACTGGCTGTCTTGTACGATACGCTGCTTTATGACGATACTGTATTGCGGGAAACCATCATAGAAATAATCGAGACCTGTATTTCACTAGTCTTGATCATCTGCGAAGCTTGATTGTAAATACAAACGTTTGTCCTGAAAACAAGCAGGCGTCGCAGATGATCTAGTACTGCACAATACTATCTCAAACTTGTCGCTAGATGCTGCTCAACTATAATGGGGTGTTGCCATTTTCAAAATGACGCTGATGGCAATAGGCGCAGGTAAAATATACGCCTAAAAATAGGTACTCACTTTGCTGTAATTGATTAAATATATATGTATCAAAGCTATGTATCTTATCGTTGTTATTCTTCAGATAAAGCGGCTTTGTTTTTCTTCTTGGAATAGCCTGAGCAACAAGAGTATTTAGAAAACAGATCAAGGTAAATATACTTTTATTTAATATGCTAATGCGTATGTGTTAGCTGTATAAGACACAAAGCGACATTTTAGCGAGGATGATTTATATTACTGGTATTGTCAACATAAACTGTAAGTGTAATGAAAATGTTATACAACTGTAATGCTTTACAATCTCTATTATTCAAGCAATACTATTTATAATATATTTCAGGTTTTGACTTTATAAGCATACCTAGTTGTCGGGGCTATTTAATTTTATTATAAGCTTTTATCATATACTTCCCTATAAATATGTTGTTTTTGAATATACGATACGACATAGACCTAGCTAGTCATATCAATCAGGATATCACGGAAATAACGGAATGTTCATCTCGATCCTTTTACCGGAGTGATACGGAAATAACCGATTAGTTACGATTGTATACGATTTGTCACAGGTATGTTTTGTCGTTTGCGTTTCATTAGTTACTCGCAGCAGATTATTGGCTATATAATCATTAGTTGTGGATCAAATAACCACTTAAAACAATTTATCTTGATTAGTAAACTTCAAATTTTAAAGCTCTCGGGCTATTATGACGTCTCAGGCCTGATATAGGGCGTGATATGAAATACCCATTTATAATTCTATATTTATCACACCTAGATACACTCTGGTGACACTTAGATATTAACTGATTTAGATGGCTTGTTGGCAAATGTTTTCGATAACATTTTAATCGTAATATATCTGGACTGAAACCCCAAGTCATCAATTTCATCGGAAAATGCAAATGTTATTTCATATTCGCTTTGATCTCTATCACGCATATTTGCACTTTTTGACCTAATGTAGAAGTGACACTAAAGTTATTGTGGTTTGTTTATTTCATTGGGTTTCACGATAAGCGCCAGTGAAAGAAAACAGCATGAAATGCAAATGACAACAATAATAATTCAAGGTATGCCCTTTATTTACATCGAAAACAATGTGCAAGTAAAAGCGAGCAAACATGACATTCACATCTGCAAACATTCTTGTTACACACAAGATCGCAGTTTAAACACTCCGACGGAAATATATGAATCACGTCCAGCATCAATTAATTAGTCATAGTTTTTGTTTTTAAGAAGATAAGTTTAATTAATAATAAAACATGACAAAAGGACATACACTGTACGTTTGTTACGCAAAATGAACACACAAATAGTGTCAAGTGATGTCCCCACGTTATAAAACACAAAGAAAAGGCAAAAGGATAACACTTCCGGCTGCCATGCTAAAGACTATCCTTTGCTTTGAAAAGAAAACGAACGTGGTCTTATTTAAAACACGAATACAATATAAATATTATATACAATTAATAACCTTTTAGGTCAAGCATTTATAATTTGCAGTACAAAAACATAGCAATAACTCAACAGAGTCGCTCAGTCGGTGTTGTCTGATAACGTGTATATGAAAATGCACTAACATCTCTGTTTAGCCAACGATTTTGACCATACATTTCAATTTCGTAAATTTATCAAATGAGGAAACTTTCGAATTATCATCAGTACTACAGTAAAACTAGAAAATCCAACAGTTTTAATAAATTTACAAACTACCATTATTATTCACAATATACACGTAAGTAAACATAGGCAAATGTACTCGCTGAATGTTCTAAAATGAGTCTAATCTCGTAAACCGTTAATGCTAGCGTGTCTGTACGGAGTCTCCTGCGTACCGCTCTTGTTCACATTTTCATACCAAAATAATGTCCTACATTGAAGTATGTCATGTGTACCTGCCATAGCCTTTTTAAGTGGTTGAACTAGATATAACCTTGACAACTCTAAAGTTTGGAGTAAACAAGATAATTAACTCCGTTTAGTTAATCGCCCTTTATACAACCATTCCTTTGTTTTTTTTAAGATTGAAGGGACCTTTCCTTTCGACTAAAATGGGTGCTTGACTATTCGATTGTTGTATGAGTCTCGAACTTTCTCAGGCCCTTATAATTTGTTCATTAGTGGCCATAAATATCTTAAATTGACCAGACCAACATCATGGTCAATTTATAATCACATATGTGCGTAATACATGCACTGCAAAATATCTTAGTCAGCCTGTTTACAATTGGCTTATTAAGTATTCTGATACTGTCATCCACAAAGTGATCATTAGTTGAGCGATATCTTCGAATAATTACATAAACTATACATGGATATATTCACAGTTAATTTCATATGCCAGTAGTATATAAATACGTCTTGTATGGGATTTCAAAAACTAACAAAGTTTATTTATTTTTTTGGTCTACATAATGCTGTTATTTATTTTGATAACAATTCATGTATAAATCTCATTCAATAAGACAAAGTATCAATCATGGATAAAGTAAAATGTTCCAATGTATTAAATATGTTTCGATCATTTCGAATCGCCGAAAATTTCTCGTGACTATTTTTCAATGACGAATCGGCCCGGTTACCTGTGATGGTAGCATGATTGTAGCCAATTCCTACACTTTATCAGTATCTATTAAATATGTGGAACTAAATGCACATTGATTGAAGTCAGCAAAGTATACAAAGAAGAGGACGAAGGCCCAATAATATAATTGTTTGGACGGAAGGAAATGTTCAATTGCATCTGCATGACAGTAAGTAGGTATGCTTTCGTTTTCTATATGACTAATTTTATCAAGCTGTGATGTGCCCGATTTGAAACATAACCAGTTTGCGAGAATATTAATACAAATGTCCATAAAGAGAATTAAACGAGGGACTAAAACTAGTACGATCTTTAAGCGATGATTTTTGTTCGAGTTGTAACAGTTTAACTTAATCGGCACACCTTGTATTTGGAACTGCTACTGTAGTATTGTAAACTGAAGTAATTTCTGTATTTGATATAAACTTATAGTTAGATGTATCAGCATATAGTTTCCATTTCTCTTTGAAAACAAAGTGTGTCTTATGTTGTTTACTTTAAGAGAAAACACAGCCAAGCTACATGGTAGTATGCAGATCCGTTATTTAGATTCTTGACAGCGGATATAGACTTACATTCCCTGCCCGGATAGTATATCTACATAGCCTAACGACTCGGGTTGATATAATTCCGAGGCAGGAAATGTCAGACTATATCACAGTCAATAATCCAAATAACTACAATATATTTAGCAAACACATGTGTTCTTATTAATGTAGTATGTAGACCAATGTTTGATATACCAAATGTACTGACTTTTCTGCTAATACTAGGATTATCCCAGAAGTTCTTTGACTTTCTTTGTATTTTTTACGTTAGCAGTCTGGCGTTGGAATGCTTATTAGTGTTAAATTACAGTTGACACATGGTAGTATGTTTGTATCTCTTCTCTTTCGCACATTTCAGTAAAACATGACCGACCAAGTAACTGCAACTTCATTGTCTTTGAACAAAAATGATAGACTATAGCATTAAACGTGTTTTCTAGGTGATTTTTCAACGTATTGTCTGGCAGTCTTGTAATTGTGATATTTGTTTTTAATGCCTGTCTTATAATTACATATTTTAAAGCGTGTCTCTTTATATTTTCAACCATAAACATTAAAAAAATAATATCTGAGTATAAAAAAGTTGCATTATTTCTTTTAATGAATAACGGACACTAAACATTCTATGATTGATAGTCCATATCTCTTACCGCTGGTGCAGCGGTAAGAGATATGGACTATCAATAATAGAATGTTTATTGTTGGTTCGGATGACGGTGTCCGTTATTCATTAAACGAAATAATGTAACTTCTTCGTACATGCGTTTTGAATTGCAATAGGGTTACTTAAATATTCAAACATCCCGAGTCAATGATCATTTCCGTAATTTACTTGCTTACCCTATTGGTCCACTTTCGAATAGTGTAGCCAAATTATCGAGTCCAGACTGTACAACTAAAAGAGAACAAAATATGAGAAAATAACAAAACAGCAACATGGTTTATAAAATCTACATCGAAATTTACAGAGAAGCTGTATAAGTTTCAAATTTGCATTTTATCTCGTAGTTTAAATGTTTTGCCAATTAAGATTTAACCAATATCTAAGCATATTAAGCTTCCGCCTTATAATGTCTAATTCACAGTATAAGCCTGTGAGATTGGTAAACTTCTTCTCTCCTAAATCCTTCTATACCATTTTGAAGTGAATGAAGACCTCTTTTGAATATCATTAAATTTTGTTGTTTTTTCTGTAGTTACCTTTAGGCCCCAGGTCCCATAATATCATTGTAATTTAGTAAAGACTGTGGGGACGAAGCAAATACAACAGCAGCATTGAAATATAACAGCACACACGCTTAGATTAGCAGTACTAAATATGTCATTAAGTTCTGAATTTACAATTTCTGAGATTTCATTAATGCACATCATAAAAGTTTATTCGAACTTTAGACCCCTTGCTTTAGGCCGACATATGAATACGACTCAGATAATAATCATGATAATGATATCAAATGCACGATTTGACAACGGTATACATTGGATATTCAGCATATATAACAAGTGAGAAAAATAACTGCAAGGCTGGGGTGGGTTGCAGCTTTTCGAGTAACATCACTTAAACTTAATTTACCTTAATTTACGTAAAGTAATTATAACGTAACGTCAATGTACTGGTAGCGTTGCACTCTCTGAGTTTACGTCTGCGTAATGGGTGTTTGTCCTTACCTACTACATGACGTTATGACAACAAGTCGCTGATTGTATTATGTTGGAATAGCAACATATTTTTTTCCACTCCACTGGGCAATTTTCGTGTTAACTTTACCATGAAAAAATGTCGTCGCGGTTTACCCGCGCAGCGACATGTTTATTCTAGTATGACTCATTGTGCAAATCCCATTCCCAAGAAGTTTAGGTCACATCCAGTGTTTCCGCCTTCATGATGCATTTTGATTACATCGCCCCAAATGTCACATTGACAGGTAACCTTGAAAGAACTCCTCCAATATCACCATCTCATTTTAATTGACGTGATCACTGCCTTAACAGTGTCTAGAATTTGAATGTTGCTGAATAAAAATGAAATCTCTCATATTTGCTACATTGACAAAAAGAAGCATGACATATTCAAAGTTAAGTAAACGCATTACTTTCCAGTGATGAATAATACGTTTCAACAATAACGATTATGATTTTGGCATTTACAGATAATGGCGGCGTCTCTTTTTGAAAGGTTTCTGTTGTGGGTTTATCGTCGTCCTCCTCCAAGTAAGTATATTTATTGTTTGGCATTTGTTTAAATGTTACTCTACTCCGTCTTGTTGCCCATGCTCCGGCAACAATTCAACGCAATGAGACATGAACGTCTGTTAAATTATACAATCATTAAACCCACCTTTTGAAAAAAACAACAGTTTATTAGTATATTCAAATCGCCTCCGTTTGTCTATATGCCCGTCCGTCCGTCCGTTACCATATCTCCTCCTAAAGCGCGGAACGGAATTCAACTAAACTTAGGGTATGACTTCACCGTATGATGACGGAGTGCAAGAGCAACATTATTTAGGTTCTGCGCCCAGGGGCCCTCAAGTGGGGGGTGGGGTGGGTGGGGGATCAAAAGGTCAAATACTATTCAATTACAGACCCAGCTGCGTTCTGGTACCCCAACAATGCATCTCGTTTGCTTTTCGTTTACGTTCCGTTTGCCCTCTGTTTGAGCTCCGTTTGCATTTCATTTTTATTAATGCATTGTTATTTTTAAATGCAATTAAATGCATTTAGCGTTTATAAACGAAACTCTGCGTTTATTTATGCATGGAACGAACGCAACAGAATATGTGCGTTTAAATGCACAAACGGAGAGACTGCATTTCAGCGTTTACCAATCGCAACATCTCCCAAGCGTTTCGTTTGAGCTCCTCTTGAGCTCTGTTTGCATTTCATTTTTATTAATGCATTGTGTTTTTAAATGCAAATCATTTGCGTTCTTGAATGCATTCAGCGTTTATAAACGAAACTATGCGTTCATTTATGCATGGAACGAACGCAACAGAATGTGTGCGTTTAAATGCCCAAACGGAGAGAATGCATTTGCGTTCGTTCGTTCAGCGTTTATCAATCGCAACATATCCCACGCGTTTCGTTTGCGTTCCGTTTGAGCTCCGTTTGCACTTCGTTTTTATTAATGCAGTGTTTTTTAAATGCAAATAATTTGCGTTCTTGAATGCATTCAGCATTTATAAACGAAACCATCCGTTTATTTAAGCATGGAACGAACGCAACAGAATGTGTGCGTTTAAATGCACAAACGGAGAGAATGCATTTGCGTTCGTTCGTTCATCGTTTACCAGTGACAACATCTCCCACGGTTAAATAACGCATGATATCCAGTCAACGAGTCAGCGAATTATGTTTATTTGATGATATTGAAGAATGGGTCCTTTTGTTGACATTATTTGGTGGTGCACATTGATGATTATTCTGTTTTCTTTCGGGTTTATGTTAGTTTCATCAACAATGTAACATACTATACAACAATATACCGGCTGTTTTACCAATATTATTTTAGTTTTATATTTAAATAATATAAAGTTTGTGCTACACAACAAATATAATATTTCCCATTTTGAATCAGTAAAAATGAAAGTAAATGTGTAATCGTGATTCAGCGATTCTTAAACACCATTTACACTGTGTAAAAATGCATTCATCGTTCATTTTTTAAAACGCTAAACGCTGAAAACGAACTAAATGCATTTTTAAAATACAGATCGTGCAATGTTCATTTTGCGTTCATTCTGCGTTCGTTTTCCGTTCGTACTGCGTTCGTTCTGCATTTATTTGGTGTACGTGAACGCAACTGGGTCTGTACAATTTACCATATGTTTGCACATCACTTGGTATATGTAGTCGTCTATGAAAGACAACGAACATATCAAACGATTTTAATATTTTAAACTCGGACGTCTGCCCAGGGGCCCAGGGTGAGTGGGTGGGATGAGGTCATTGTTTTTGTAATTATGTGGAATGTTATGTTGATGGGATTATACTGTATAATTGTTTCCCTCCTACGTCACCCGTGGGGCCCAAGGAAAGTGGTTTCAAATGAACAAATACACTAAAAATTCATTTAGACTGTATTGTTTACTTATTTTTGTTCACAACTCGGTATATGTAATCAACTATGAAAGATAAATGACATATCAAATTATTTTATTATTTCAAACTCGGACGTCTGCCCAGTGGTGCGTGGGTGGGTTGGGGTATTTTTTTTGTTATTATGTCTCAAATGGAATGTTATGTTTATTGGAATATTCAGTATACTTGTTTCCCTCCAATGTCTCATGTGGGGCCAAGGGAAAGTATTGTCAAAAAATGAAATACACTAAAAATCATTTACAATGTAAATTTTTCATAATTTTTCATATAACTTTGTATATATACTCGTTTATGAAAGATTAACAACTTACCAAACAAGTTCATTATTTGAGTCTTTGACGTCTGCCCAGGGGTAGGGTGTATGTGTGTGTGGGGCAGGGGATGATGGGCAGAGAGTGAGTAATATTGGGGGTCATTTGATTTTTTTAATTATGTCTCAAATGAAACGCTATGATATGGGATTACACAGTATATTTGTTTCCTCCTACATCATCGGTGGAGCCTGGGAGAAGGGTCATCAAATACACTTATAATTCAATAACAGTGTATTTTTGCCATACTTTGGACATTAATTGGTATAAATAGTCGTTTATGAAAGAGTTACACAGCATGACAAATGATTTATTATTTAAAACTCGGACGTCTTCCCTTTTATTAAATTATGTCTCAAACGAACATTTTGATGGAGAGATTACAGTGTATAATAATATGACTTTTCGCCTCTGTGTGAGTGTGTATTTGTGTGTGTATGTGTGTGAGTGTTATTGGGAGGGGTGGGGGTTTGTAAGAAGCGTCAAAAGGTCCAATATACATACAATTCACTTGCAGTGTCATTTTTCTATTTGTTTTTTTAAACTGGGTAAATATACAGTATACTCCTCTGAAAATACAAAGCATATCAAACAATTTCGGTGTTTTCACCTAAGAGGTGTACCCATGTGGGGGTGGGGCTGGGTGTAGGGGTTAGGATTGGGGTGGGGGTGGTTTGGGGAGAGAGGTAATTTGGGTCAAACATCTATATTTTTTTCTCAATAAAATGAAATGATTTTGGGAATATCAGTATTATTTGTTCCAGGGTCACCATGGGACTCTGGGATAGGGGTAAAAAATACACATCAAAAAATCAAAACAGTTACATGTATGTAAAATGGACAGAGGGTTAAAGGGAATTGACCTGTGTGAAGAAAACGTGGGTATTTGCGATGGTTCGCTATCGAATTCGTTCTAGTTTAGGAATGATTTTAAACGTGTAATTAATTTAAATTGTTTAAGCTATATATAATAACTAATTCAAGATACTATATCAAACGTTCAAACTTCTGAAACAAGCTTCGTATCTTAATTTATTATTGTTCATTTCTGCTTTGGTAAATAATGCCCCATTACAGTCATTATAGGTATGCGTATTATGTTTGAAGTTGTCTGTTTTTGTGTTTTACAGTACCAGTAGATCGTGCCAGACATGTAAGTAAAAGTAAATGACGACTAAAAAGACGTTTCATAATAAAAGGAAACACTTAAAAGGAATGTCATGATAAATAGTAACTTAAAATGAACATATTGTTGTTATAAGGTATCTACATGTATACGTTTGAACGTAAATAGAAAACCCAGGTATTTCTGTTTGTCACAGAGCGATTCTTTTCACTTTTTTCAATTATTCACAGTTGGCTTTAAATATACTATAGCTCTATATAAGGCTAGTGGGAATGTACCAAAAGCAAATGGGAGCGTTTTAATGCTTGGTTTACTATCAACTCCAAGCTCGTGAAACATGACTGGTAGCGCGTATATAAGGCAATTGTATAGCGAACATATTTCATTTCTCTACATGAGATCGACACAGTAACATTAAAAATACACACCCATTCACTGAAAAATATTATAGCTTATGCGAGTTTCGAACCCATGACTTTCGTATTGACAATCACTCGTTATTTGTATCGATATACTGTTAGCATTGTAGACGCTATCCTTTGTTGACTTTGTGTGTGTGTGATTCAATGCATTTTTAAGTGCATACGGACACCAAAGACCTTCGGAAATAAAACGCCCCAGAAAATATAGATTACAAATTCCAACATTAGAATAGTATACGCTGAAAATATGCTGTGTATGTTTTGTTGAAATAACATTGAGAAATAACCCATAATTCATTATTAAACAATTATATAGTTAAAATGAAAAGTATTTTTTCAGTTGTCTCGTTGGCCTTAAGGCTATGCATACCGATATATCCGTGGTCTCGAGTTCGAATCCCGTGTTGAGCGAACTATTTTTCAATGATTACGACGGTGATGTTTTTTTAATATCGATGTTGCTAAAACGAAGACGGATTAAAATGATGTCCTGGTATAGGTTTCTCTCCTTATACGGGTTTACGGTCATGTTTTACAAGCTTAAATTTGATAGTAAACCAAGCGTACAAAACCTTCCAATTGCTTTAGATATACGCCCACACGCCTTATATAGGGCTATAGTATATTCAAGCAGATATGTTTATACATTATCAACACTACGTAAACGACAGATATCGTTGAAATGTATAACTATGCATCATACATTTTGCTGAAACGGTATATATTTTCCACTATCTCTTCATTTATGCATACTTTCTAAACCATGTTTACAGAGGATGATGTTGGGTCCAAGCATATCACTATAATTATGCACCACTTTCAAGGTTGGTAGACGAAAAGCAAAACAAACTTCCAACTATGTACTGGATTCCTAAATTAACAAACAGTCTGATAACTCCAGTTTTATTTTTATGTCTAGCTCCTGCTAGAAAAACTACACTTTTGGCCTGTAACATTATTAAATCCTGTTTTTTAACTGCAATTTAGACAATTATATTACGTGGACTTGCCGTGAAGCAATTATTGTCCTATTAGATAATATTTTCTTTAGGTATGGAACTACCGTTTATAGACAGTTTGTTGTCCCTATGGGTTCGAACTGTGCACCGCTTGTTGCAGATTTGTTTATTATGGCTATACGAGATATTTAATGTTGAGTCATTAGCCTTATACTCAGGCAGATTTATTGGAACCCTTTAATGACACGTCTTGGTATATGGATGAGAAATTGAACATTGACAATCCTTTATTTTCTACTATGGATCACAATATCTATCCTAAAGAACTTCAACTCAATAAAGCTGTCATTTCTAATACTGTCGTCTCCTTTCTTGATTTACATCTCTCTATTGAAACGTATTCGACATCCGTTTTCTAAAGGTCCTAAGTATAGAGAAACTTCAACTATTGATTTTAATGCATGTCGTGCTCAGATCGCCCAATTCATTGAGGATGTTAATATAAAATGATGTCGTAGAAAATATGCGGACCCAAACTCTCTTTCTACTTGGAAAAAGTAATTTTTTAAAATTATAGATACACGTATTAACTTTTATAATGCTAACCCCTCTTTACTTCCTCCGAGGCCTAGGTTTTTGTTTCGTAATTTAAAATCGGGAATTCAAGGATTTCATAATACATTTGTTTTAATTCCTGCTGATAAAGCAGCTAATAATGTAATTATTGTTTGACGCCTACAATACGTCAATGTTTGAGCTCTGGAACTCGGTAGCACTAATTCGTATACAGTTCAATCTACTGAGGATGATGTTGTTCCCAAACATATCACTCGGTGCACTACTTTCAAGGCTGGGGTAGACCAAAAGCAAAACAAACTGCCAACTATTTACTGGATTCCTAAATTACATAAAGAATCCGTATAAGGCCCGCGTTATTTCGAATTCTAGTGCCTGCACTACCACAAACATCTTCAAACTGTTAACTTCTTGTCTTACTGCCGTTAACGATCACGTTAAACAATAGTGTGCTGAAACTTTCGCTAGAGAAAAAAAACTACATTTTTGGCCTGTAATAATATTAAAGCGTGGACTTGCCATGAAGTCATATTTTCGTCAGGTATGGAACGACCGTTTATAGACAAATTATTGGTATACCTATGGGTACGAACTGTACACCTCTTGTCGCAGATTTGTTCTTGTATTGCTATGAAAGAGATTTCATGTTGAGTCTTTCATCCGATACTCAGGCAGATGTAATAGAAGCCTTTAATGACACATCTCGGTATTTGAATGACATATTGAACATTGACAATCCTTTCTGTTCTACTGTGGTTAATAATATCTATCCTAAGGAACTTCAACTCAACAAAGCTAACATTTCTGATATTGTCGCCTCTTTTCTTGATGTACATCGCTCTACTGAAAATGGCGAAATAATTAGTAAAATCTATGACAAGAGAGATAGTTTTAATTTTGATATTGTTAATTATCCCAATTAAAATGGGGATGTTCCCCTAGCTTCTTCTTATTGGGTCTATGTGTCTCAACTTATTCGTTTCTCTAGAGCTTGTAGTCGTGTTGAGGACTTTAATATTCGAAATATTTGTATAAGTATAAAGCTACTCCAGCAGGGCAACCGTCGCCATAAACTTCGAAAACTCTTTGCATCAATGTCATTATCTTAACCCTGATCTATTTTTGACATATAAAAGTAATTTAAGAACTCTTCTGCGACAAGGACTATCACAACCTCTTTCTATGGTGATGTGATTTACAAACGTCGTAAGATCCTTGGTCATAATCACTTTCATACAATCTTTATCATGTTTATTACACTTGTTAAAATGTTTATCAAAAGAGATTTTGACCCTATCATTTTTCAACGTACTGCATGTATAGTGGTTGACCCATTTACAGTCCGCCACTATGTTTTCCTCTTTGTTTGTGCGTTGACCGGACAGATTGTGAACCCTATGATGACGTTTACATAAATCCGTATAGGACGGTAGCGTTTGATGTTTGTTTCTAATCTTGTCTTGTCGTACCATTTACGGTAGTGTTGCCTGTGTAGTGTGGCGGCGGTAAAACGTCTCCCAGTGCTTGCAATCAGAACTGTTATTCATTCCGATCTTTGGAGATCGCTGAGGCCGATATTTACAGATATCGGTGGTACATTCTCAAATACTTTTGGTTTCTTACTTGAATTTCGAATAGGTGGTTCCACTACTTTAGCCTTTCAAGGTTCTGATTATTGTTTAATCAGCCTTAGGATATTGTAACAAAATGAGTTCATATTTATTTAGAGTTTTTAACTGTGTTTGTCGGGGCCTCATGTTCCCTGATTTTTCATAGGAATTTTGATAGATTTTTGCCAAGTGCATCACTTTTAATCGATGGCTATTTCTAATAAACGATATTTTACTAGATTCATTCTATTGATAAAGAATAAGTTGTTTTGGCGTTTATTTCATCAAAATTCATCAACTATTAAAGACACATTTCGAGCCTATTGTATTTGTTACCCGTGTTAACAATTAATAGTTTTTATATTTTTAGCACAATATACTTTTGTATCAGTAAGTCCCAGTTTCTAACAAAACGCTTTGCCCTAAACGAGAAAACAATGGGCGAAATAAACAAAATGGAATTAAGGTTGGAGCAGAGGTTATGAAGCCTGTTACTACACAGGTAACATATCCTAATATAGATATAAAAATCAAACAGGAAAAGCAGCATTTAAGGACAACAGTCAACCACAAACACTTTGAACACACACAGAAACAAATAACAAATTTAAAGATGAATACAAGGCCAAATAAGACATCACAAACACAAAAGGGTTGACAATTGGGCTACCGCCTTGGAACGGTCAGTGGCAAAAAATACCGCTGGGGGGTTTAAACCAGGTTCTAGGATGCACCAAACCTCACACTTACCCTACTGTCAACCCAATAAAAACGGTACAGTGTAAAGGAAGAAATTCCCGCCATGAACTATTCTATAACCAACAAGGCAGCATTAATAGGCAATATAAATAAAACACAAAGATGCTCGTGTATGTATAAATACAAAAATGCAATAGTCTAGACAGCCAGAAAGAAGATACTCAATGACTTGGAAGAAGCCAGAGCAACAAGAGAATAAACCAATGAAGGCACAACAAGACAAGACGGAAGACAAACATCACATGTTACCGTCCTTTTGGGCTTTAGGGTCATCATAGTGTCCACAGCACAATCAAGGCTGATTAAACAATACTCAGAACCTTTAACGGCTGGAGTAGTGGAACCACCCATTCGAAATTCATGTAAGAAAATAAAAAGTAATAGAGAATCAACCACCGATATCTGTAAATATCGGGCTCAGCGATCTCCAAAGATCGGAATTAATAACAGTTCTGATTGCAAGCAAGGGGAGACGTTTTACTGCCATCATACTGCACAGACAACGCTACTGGGATATAAAAAGAGCGTTGTTTATGAAAACGTTTGGTCTGGAAATATGGATGACTCGGCTGGCTGTTGTTGATAGATTATAAATATTAATTATTTATATTGATAACAGTTCTAAATATATATTTTTAATAATGTGTACTTCAGACACAACACAAACATGTTTTGAGACTTAAAACATCCCATGAACATTATGGTAATGATTAACACCACAAAAATGGACAATAATTCCGGTTTTCCAGATCAAATTTTGGCATAAACAATAATTAAAGCAATGGAGCATGGGATCTAGTTTAGTGCATACTATTATACACATTAAAACTGAACATGGAACTGAAACACAGTATGACGGTTTTAATGCTTTTTTGGATTGAAACCCCTAATGATTCGAGATCTCCTCCAGTCCTTTTAAGAAGAAAAACATACAACCAACAAAATCAATCAAATGCGTCTTTAAAACAAAGTCCGCACATCATACAAATTCATACAACGCATATTTTAGGAATTAACGTGTTCTAACGAATTGTGTTTCGTTTAAGGACCAGCGACCTGCACCTATGGCATTGCTGAACGTACCCTGGAGGTATGAAGATATGATATGGAACCTGGAGGTACAATAATTACAGTGTCTGTAGTTACGAAGTTAAAAGTATTAAAAAAAGAGTTAATTTTAATATAAGTATGGAGAGAACATGTAAACAACACAAATGAAAAGTTTGCTGCCTTACCGTATTGACATTTGTTTTGAGTAGGTATATGATTTTATGTAACACTACTCATGTCTCACAGCACCAGCGATCTAATAAAAATGGTTTGTCCCAATGAAACCTTAAGTATTATGCACTAAAATATTTACATAATTTGTAAATAAATAATAATATTATGCCGGCACCAATAATATAATTATGCTAAAATGTGTCTTCAGGTATGTTTAAGTTTTCAATATTACGGGATAGATACCACCATACGTTGTTAGGTCTTCTTTTTGTTTTTAATAGTTTTCTGTGCCATTTAAATGTGTATTGATTTAAGCCCGTAATTAATAACATCTCAAATTTATACTTCACATCAGTGGCGAGAAACGCTAATGACAGAGATTAGAAGATACAGATCACCCAAAGTGGAACTCTTCAAAATTCTTCTAACCGGACCAGTTGAAACAGGAAAATCTAGCTTTGTCAACTCAGTAGCGTCTATTTTCCAAGGATATGTAGTTGATGAGGCACCATGTGGTACTGAGGGTATAAGCGTAACACGTAAAGTAGGTATTGCCTATGCCAGGTTGTTGTTATTGTGATCTTTTCGAAGATGGATCTAAATGTACTTTCTAGAACTGACGTAGATATACATTGCGGATTATACAAGTCAATATCAGGGCAATATGGTGTTTATTAACACATAAATGATCATGTAAATATGAATATAAAAACAAAAGCCTAGAATGCCACAAAGCAAGTACTCAGCGACTTGGCAGATGTCAGAGCAACAGGTGAACAAACAATTACGGGTACGACAATACAAGTTTTAAGACAATCATCAAATGCTACCGTCCTTTGAGAAATTAGGTAGACGTCACCATGGGGCCCACAGTCTGTCCGGACAATCAAAGAGGAAAACATAGTGGCGAACTGTAAATGGGTCAACAACTAAACATGCAGTGCGTGGCAAAAATATAGGGTCACAACCTCTTTTGATAAAATTCTGTAATAAGTTTAATAACATTTGTATGACAGTGATTATGACAAAGGATCTTACGAAGTTTGTAAATAATATCACCATAGATGTCGTGTAGATAGTCTTTGTCGCAGAAGGGTTCTTAAATTACTTTATATTTTAAAATTAGACAGGGTTACGATAATAAAGTTTTGCAATTTATTTTGACGTTTATGGTAACGGTAGCTCTATTGGAGTAGCTTCTTAGTTATACGTAGGTTATGAATATTAAAATTCTCAACTCGACTACTATCTCTAGAAAAACGAATAAGTGTATCTCGGTGAGCATCCCCCATCTAAGTGGGGATAATTAACAATATCAAAATTAAAATCATCTCTCATAGATTTTACTAATTATTTCTACATATTTAATAGAGAGATGTAAACAAATAAAATATGAACAGATGAAACTTGAACTTATTGCAAATTGTATCAAGAATTTTTAATTGCCAAAGCTAAATTAATCCCAGAATTGTAAGACAAGAGGTTTCACGCTTGGAGATGTTTGTAGTGAGTGTTATGCGTGGGAACAAATCATCCTCAGTATGTTGAACTGGAGTGTACTTATTAGTGCTCCCAAGTTCTAGAGATAAAACACTGACGTATTGCCTCAAAAATAACTACATTATTAGTTTTTAGCTCTACAGGTCTTTACCTTCGGACAGTAGAGCTTATGGGATGGCGAGTTGTCCGTTGTCCGTCGGCCGTCGTCGTCCATCGTCCGTTAGCTTTTGCATTGTGAACACTCTAGCACCTTCATGTATTATTTGATATTAACCAAACTTGCACATATTGTTAATAGCAATGAAATCTTGGACTGATTCGAAAACCAGCTACATCGGATTATTTACGCCGGAGTTATAGCCCTTGTATTTGCTAAACATGCCATTTACTGCCTTTTGAAGACTCTAGCACCATCATTTATTATTTGATCTTCACCAAAGTTACAAAGATTGCTATTATCAATGAAAGCTCAGACAAGTTCGAAAAGCAGCCAAATCAAAATATTAACAGCAGAATTATGGCCATTGTTTTTCTGAAAATGCCATATTCTGCCTTGTGAACACTCTAGCACCTTCATTTATTATTTTATATTTACCAAACTTGCAAAGATTGTTAATAGTAATACAATCTTAGATGAGTTTGAAAATCAGCCAGATCAGATCATATACGCCGGAGTTACGGCGTTTGATTTTGCCAAAAAAAGAGATTTTCTGTCTTGTGAACACTCTAGCACCTTTATTTATTATCTTATCTTTACAAAACTTACATAGATTGTTAATAACAGAAACAGTTCAGAAAGGTTCGAAAACCAGCCAAATCAGATCAGTAACAGCTGAGTCTTTGGTCTTGTTATTTTGAAAAAAAAACATATTCTTCCTTGTGAACACTCTAGCACCTTCATGTATTATTTGATCTTTACCAAACTAGCACATATTGTTAAAGCAATGAAATCTTGGACAAGTTCAAAAACCATCAACATCGGATCATTAACGCCGGGGTTATGGCCCTTGTCAATGTTAAAATATGCAATTTACTGCCTTTTGAACACTTCAGCACCATTATTTATTATTTGGTATTTACCAAACTTACACAGATTGTTAATATTAAAGAAATCGGCAAGTTAGAAAACCAGCCAACTCGGATTAGTAACACCAGAGTTATGGCCCTTATTATTCTGAAACAAACTTATTCTGCCTTGAGAACACTCTAGCGCCTTCATTTCTTAATTGATATTTACCAAACTTGCACATATTGTTAATATCAAAGAAAGCTCGGAATGTTCGTAAACCAGCCAGATTCGATCAGTAACTCCTGATGGCCCTTGTATTCTGAAAAAGCCATATTCTTCCGTGTGAACACTCTAGAACCTTCACTTATTATTTGATTTTTACCAAACTTGTAAAGATCCAGTTGCTTTCAAGTACCCCAAAGATGCATTCCGTTTGCGCTCCGTTTGCATTCCGTTTGAGTTTGATTTTTATAAATGCATTTGTTTTTTAAAATGCAAATCATTTGCGTTCTGGAATGCAATCAGCGTTTATATACGAAACGTATGCGTTCATTTAAATGCACGGAACGACCGCAACAGAATATGTGCGTTTAAATGCACAAACGGAGAAAATGTATTTGAGTTCGTTCGTTCAGCGTTTACCAATCGCAACATCTCTCACGATTAAATTACGCAAAATATATCTAGTCATGCGATTTTCATCAGGAGTCGACGACTTATATTTGTGTGATCATATTGAAGAATGGGTCTTTTTGTTGACATTATTTGGAGGTGCACATGCTGATTATTCTATTTTCTTCCGGGTTTATGTTAGTTTCATTAAAAATGTAACATATGTAACACTATATAACGATATACCGACTGTTTTTTATCAACATTATTTAGTTTTATATTGAAATAATTTAAAGTTTGTGCTACACAATAAATTTATTATTTCAAATTTTGAATCAGTAAAAACAAAGTAAATGTGTAATCGTGCTTCAGCGGTTTTAAAACACCATGTACACAGTGTAATCCTTTAATATATTAAAATACTGAAAAAAACGTTCTTCGTTTAAATCGATATTTTAAATATTAACTCAAAAGGCTAATACTAGAAGTTATCCGAAATAGCGAAATGCATTCATTTTGCGTTCGGTTCGATCGTTTCGTTCGTTGCGTTCGTTTTCAGCTTTTAGCGTTTAAAAAAATGCATTCATCGTTCTTTTTTTATAACGCTAAACATTGAAAGCGAAGTCAATGAACGAAATAGCGCAAATGTATTTTTAAAATATAGATCGTACAACGTTCATTCTGCGTTCATTCTGCGTTCATTTTCCGTTCGTTCAGCGTTAGTTCTGTATTCGTTCTGCATTTATTTGGCGTACCCGAACGCAACTGGGTCTGTAGCAATGAAATCTTGGACGAGTTCGAAAAACAGCCAGATTAAACCATTTACGCCGGACTTATGGCCCTTGTTTTTGCTAACAGATGACATTTTCTGTCTTGTGAACACTCGCACCTTCATTTATTATTTGATATATACCAAAGTTACACAGTTTGTTAATATCAATGAAAGTTCGGACAGCTTCGAAAACCAGCCAAATCGGATTAGC
>JAWPHD010011585.1:75000-82668 GCA_037043455.1 Cyrtodaria siliqua
AAAAAACTGACACATATAATTAAACAATCAATGCTGGGATATTACAAACTGTTACTTGTTTCTTTCCTTGAAACAATTAAAACTTGTAATAGATTTAAAACGGAAAGCATTTAAAAACTTTTCCATTATTTAATACTACAATATTACATAATGTACCTTGAACTAATGTGCAGAACTTATGTACCACCTATCAAAACACGTTACCTTTACATTTCTGTACAACCTAAGAGGGCCTCACATTACCTATGAAATGTATTGTGACACCCTTATGAGAGAGAGAGAGAGAGAGAGAGAGAGAGAGAAGAGAGAGAGCGAGAAGGAGAGAGAGAGAGAGAGGGGGAGGGATAGAGGGGTGGTGGGGTGGATAGAAAAATGGATATACCACGCATTTAACGACTTTTAAATAAAAACACTATTAAAAAGGTAAAATATTATAATTTAACAAAAAAAAAAATTCTTTCAAAGTTCCCTTAAAGATTTATGAAAAAGACTTTTGCATAGATATTCAAAAAAGTTCACTGCTATGTGCATGTCTGAACTGCTTTATATATGTACATTATTTCTATGTTTATGTTTCAGTTTAACCGAGATACGAGCATATCTGAAAATATTCCAGGATGGCGGAGAAACCCAGAACTAAATGACAGAGCTCATTGCGTTTGTTTCGTCTTTGACGTCAATAAAATCGAAGGTTTGGAAGAACCTTTACGAGCACAATTCAGAGTGTTCTTAAAAATGTTACGCGAAAAAGGTAATTATTATCTTAAAACAAATGTACAAGCAAACTTAGCTGTACTGGCCAGAGATCAGAATGGCGTATGCAAAAGCACACTGTATGTTGCTCGTTTTAGTGGCAAGCACTAGTGTTGTCTTATATATGTTTCAGTGAAATATGACTTAATTTACATAGTACTGTGGCTTAAGCTGCAAAATAACCAAGACATAAATCAGTCAAAACAGTGAAGGTCTACTGACAATGTTGAATAGGTTATAATGCATTTATATCATTATAATCCTAGAGCAGTTTCTGAAAAGAGACCTATACAATGTAAAACATAGTTTACCCCCTCCGTACGGTAGCCCTATTGTCATCCCTTTTTGTGCTTGTGATGTCGTGTGCCTTTATTCCTTCTTAACATTGCCTTTCATATTTGTCCTTTTGGGTGTTTTTTGGTTTACTGTGTTTTGTGAAAGCTGCATTTCCTGTTACACTTATATACTTATTTTGATCCTTGAATATCGATGAGCTCGATACCTATTATTTAGGTGCTAAATTTCCAGATAGTTTGTTCTCTCACATTAATTTCGAATTGGTGGTTCCAGTGCTTCAGCCCTTAAATGTTCTGAGTATTGTTTAATCACCCTTATGTTGTCTGCTTTTTAATTCAATATTTTGACTGTTACTTGTGATAGGCAGGCTTCATAAACGCTGCTCCCAACTAAATTCTTTTTTTTTCGCCCATTTTTTTTCTCGTTTAGGGCAAAGCATATTGTTATATATAAACTGTGACCATACGACGCTTCCCATAGACTGGTATTGAAATACCACATTAAAGATGAATGCCACCCTTTTTGTAGTATTATCAATTAACAAAGTTAACTCTTAAACATCATATGAACATGTCTTGATAGTCTAGGAGAGCATCATATATTGAAAAACCGCTACAAAGATGTATTAAAATATAAGTATTATTTGCATGACGTAGATAATACTTTTACCACTGCGTGACTGCACTTGGAAATGAGGGAAATCTGAATTGTAGCCGCATAACTATTGCCAGATAATTGATAAATACATTTACCTGTGGATCAGTTACCTGTTCAAAGTTTTCTACAAAATCAATAATATCTTAGTCTCGCTTTTCACAGATATTGCAATGTGTGAATTGTAAATATATATTGTTGTGTATTGATTTCAATTTAAATAATCATAAACATTTTTATGAAACAAAACATGGTCGGAGAACTTTAAAGGTTGAATGTTCACCGTCATTTGCATACTATCTTCGGATGGCTCAAATTGTCGTATTATTGACATTTTAAATATTGAGTTCTCTCAACCCGGGGCTAGAGGGCGTGAGCGGTAGCTAGTATGTTTCACAACCGTTATGAACAGTCTCAATCAAATCGAGACTGCAATGTTTTTTAATTATATATTTATCGTGTTCGGCGATTTCCAAATTTTTGTGTGTGCATTTTTTAGACCGGTTGCAGTCATGAACTGTTGTAGCACTAACAAGTTATTCAAGATGGCGTCCAAGATGGCCACCAAAATGATAACTTTTGTACTAATAAAGATAATAATATGAACCAAATGCAGTTATGTATATCGTTAACGATTTATCTCACGCGCATATAGTAATGTATGGCTAAGTTCAAAGTCACAGTCAAAACTAACATTTGAGTTTTTTTGTGTCTTATGTCCTTTTTGGTTTGTTGTAGAAAATACAAACATAGATCTGTGGTAAGGTTTGACAATTGATTATGCCAGAATTATTTATAGCTCTGTTGTAGTCATGACTTGAATTTCTCCTTTCATATTATATTTGTGGTTGAACTAAACGGTTAGTCAAGATGGCGGCCAAGATGACCATCACAATATAATAAACAGTCATTAGAATTGCTCTGTACATTACATGTGCACTAGTAATGATATTATTAAACAAAATTACAGGTATGTGTATCTTAGATAGACTACTGCGGTTATGTCATATTTGTATAGAGTCTGCCGAGATATTATTTTGGAGCTTAACAAATAATTGTATGCAATATTACTTGTATTTCATACTACCAATTTATGTCCTACTCAATCTGAAAGTCACAGTTAGGTATCAAACGTTTAAGCAATTCGAGTCTGTTCTGATTTTCTAATCAATAAATACAGATATACTATTTATGTAGCTTTACAAGATAATGCCAAAAGCAACCCATTTTTGGTTTATGAAGACAACGTTTATGTCACTGCGTTGGTCAAAGGGAAATATAATTGCAAGGAATTCTTTGGTACGACCTTAAACGCATATCGACGTTGAAAACATATCTTACAAATACAACATATTCTCAAATCACAGGGCAAGGTTTTTACTTTGAAAAAGAGAGACTTAAAGGAAATACTTTTCATCAATTACAAAACATATTTCTTTAAGTCTAGTGCATACGTCAATATATATATATAGATATATATTCGCTTGTGTGCTACATATCTTAATGATTCTACTTCAATGACATCAAAAACTGTTCCTTGGATGTTTTCACACATTTCACTTGATATGCGAGAGCAAGCTTTTGTAGCAATTAAATCGTTTGCCTAGCACTGGCAAATGTCGGTCGTTCTACATGCTGATGTATGACATCTACATGATGTCGGCTTTATTAATCAATTTGGAGCAGAAGATTTGGAGATCTAAAGCGGGTTTTCAATCACTGTCTTCTATGTTCCAAACATTTCCAATTGCAGATCGAAGATTTTGTACTGTCTGTAACACATGTTTCTAGACTAGAGACTGCCAATTAGCGAAGGCATGTTTGATGAGAAATGTCATCCTTCGTCTCAAATCTCTCTGAGGTTGCTGTCCCAAAATAACCTCATAAGGTATGATGACTTAAAAACCATTTCATTTCATGCAACACGACTAGGTTTTCACACCATAATAGGCTGCGATAGTACATTATCAGGAAAAACAAGAAATATGCTCTAAATATGTTAAAGATGTTAAGTCATTTTGAAACCTGGAAACAGTACTCGTCGCACTAGGAGAAGATGAGGTATTATATTTGAAAACAAATGCAATGTCCTTTGAAAGTTTGTTTGCGCTTTATATATCTCCGAAAACGTTGGGGATATTGAAAACAATATAAGATACTAGCTTTTCTTGGTTTAACATCATGGAAGTAATGAAACTATAACGCCAACATCAAACATCCTTTAACATAATATCATAAGGGATAATTATGTCATTTGTCTGGAAACGTGCATTGCAGACAGTACAACTCATTTCATCTCTAAATGTCCTTTTGACTCAGACATTAACTTTCACATTTTCTTGATATACCTAAACTGTGTTGTTTTGTAAAAGGTCGTTAATGTATATGAAACAGAGACACATCTCTGATATATCTATAAAGTCCATTAATTTGACATTTGACCCCTGGCTGTAACTATCCAAATGGAGACTAAGACTTGAACTTGTAGTATGAAATTCATGTTATAAATGTATACACATATTCGTCAAGCGCTAAATATTACCTTGCCAGGCCCAATACAATTTACAACATACACACCTGTTTTTATATGGCATTTGCCCCTTTATTTTTACCTTGAACTTTATTATAGGACGGGCTTATGATAGATTACCCATAAAATATTAAAAGTTGAACATGACCCTTGACTGTGACCTTGAACTTTGTCATATACTACTAAATATATCACTGAATAAATTGCACATACTTGTAATGTTTTAAACTAATATCTTTATTGGTACAAATGTTATGCATAAAGCATTTATAATGACTGCATATTTCATCTTGGGAACATCGTGGACGCCATCTTTATAATCCTTTAGTGTTTAACTTAAACTATTTCTGGGTGTTAGTCTAACGTGATTAAGTGTCAAATCTTCTACAGATCTCTGTTTGTTTAAAAAACTAAATCACGAAGACATAGATAAAGCTCCAATCTGACCTATGACCCTTGACTGTGACCATCCATGAATATATCTATATAATAGTAAATGTTGCGTGATAAACATTTTCCATAGTAAGAAACACATACCGTTTTTTATAATAATATGTTTAAGGGTAAAAGTGTTATGCAACAAAACAATTATTATGACTGTACATCTCATTTTGGCGGCTATATTATTACTACCACAATTAATGACTACAACAGGGTTATAATTATTCCTGTGGTTTATTCTAACATGATCAAGTGTTAAACATTCTACGAATGCGATTGGCTAACATGTTTGCACGGCAACTGCTCTCGGACTATTATATAATTCGACAATAAGATAAATCGGCTTATGCATTATCGTTTTTAGTTTCTCGTACAACAATTAACTTATGTTTATTTTGTGGTCACATTTTAATTTGGATTTTTATTGAATTTTATCATGATTTGGGTTAATTTTTGTTTTGGGTTTTATTTGATGTTTTAAAGTTTTACTGGAATATTAATAAGCTAATCGATGTAATACGTCTTAGGGGCGTGATAAGTGTTGCTTCTTTCATTACTTCTCATGAACAGACTCAATAAAACTGAGTCTAATGCTTTATTCTCTTAATTGTGCTTGCTGCTCTCAAAGGATCACCTTTATCAGTATTTATTAACATTCACACTAGCGTTCGTTTAGTGCAGTGTGGCGGCTGTAAAAAAGTCTCCACGTGCTACGAATCAGTAGTGTTATTTTTTACTGGTCCTTTGAACCAACGAGCCCAATATAGGTGGCTTTGAAGTAGAATACCGCTTACGCCGGTGCTAGGGGCGTGAAAAGTGTTGCTTCTTTCATTACTTCTCACGAACAGACTCAATAAAACCGAGTCTGCTGCTTTATTCTCTTAATTGTGTTTGTTGCTCTCAAAGGATCACCTTTATCAGTATTTATTACATGGACATACAAATTCAATTAAACTATGGAAACTGAAATAAGGTAATATAAGTACCTTACGGTTAAGGTGTTATGACGGAGGTCAACGTTCGACTAGGTGCAATTTTTATTATGTATATCCATATATGAATTGCTGATTTAGACATGGATTTTAGATGTTTTGTATATGTATAGACACCAGTATGCAAAATAAAATGAGATAATAAAAAAGAAATTTGAAAGTGTTTTTCAACATTTAAAATAATAAAAACTATTTCTTTACGCGATACTCTTTTTACTACTGATCTCGACTACTTTAAGAGCTATTCGATCAGCGGTACGTAATACAGCCCAGTTTCTAAAACTTAAGAGCTACTATAAATATTCGGACTCGATTTTGCTAAAGAAATAGCTCTCAAACAATAGTAACTCTATCTCGCTATTGTGTTTAACAGCCATTCGGAGTATACTTTGAACATCCTAGAATACCCTTTACTCGTCGGCGTTGGACACATTTTGTGCCATAATACCCATACAACTGTAGAATCCCCGCTACATATTCGGACTCCAACTCATGGAAATTATGAGTTGCATATGGCATCGTGTAGAGAGTACCCTTCTACGTCACCCCTACATAACCGGAACACTATTCAGCGTCGGAGTATTCATCCCATGGTCATCACGATTGTGCCAGTAATAGGGTCCCTGATATATATTCGAACTAACATGATCAACATTAAGATATGTCCGCAAGTAGTGTTGAACAGCTGTGTTTAATTAAGATTTCCTCTTGAATAGTGTTAAACAGCTGTGGTTATTCAAAATATATCTGATAGTTGCAGTTGTGTAAAGCAGTCATTCGTTACTCCACATGTTTGAGTATGGTTATCTTGTCCATCCAAATACAAGGATCTCTTTGTTAAAGCAATTTATAATAGCTATTTTATTGACTAAAACATTTTAAAGTTTCCTTTCGTTACACAATTAAAGGTGTGTTTGCAATACTTCATACCTGTACTAATATACTAAATGTGTATATTTTAGCAATATGTTTTATATAAGAATTCACATTCAAGACAATACTGTTGAATGCGACTTGTTTAAGACATATATCATTCAATCAGTTCGAATTCGATGAATACATGTTTATGTAACTAGTAAGTCGCGCAGTAAAACCAATACCATACAGTATCCAGAGTTTCCATTTAAAATAAAATGTAAAAATGTTATTATGTATCGTACAATTCAGCTGTTCCATATGTTGTCATGCTGACCCATATTGACCAGTTCTGCGATGTCGTCAGGAGGGACCTATCAAATACGTATACAAGTGTTAGTTTGCAGAGTATCGTCGACTACGTACATGAGATATTTGGAGTCCCTCGAAAACATATTACACTCATGCAAAACTACGAAGCAGATACAGAGACGTCCACAAAGAAAGATATCATTGCACTCTTGTCACTTAGACAAATGTTACGTGCGTGTATGGATCACCTACGCAATGTGACTACGCCATGATAAGATGGCGAATAACGAATTCGTATACCTTAAAGGCAGGGACCCAAGCCTGAAAAAACGAAAACGTTTACCCGGAAAGATATACTCCTGATTTTTAAATATTAACAGGTTGGGATCTTGTACATTTGAAACCACTGTTATGGACTTCTGGCATACTTTTCATTTCGTAACAGCATTGCGATTTCTACGATTACCCATTCGTACCAAGCCATTATATGAAAATCGCTGAACTAACAGTCAAAGGAAAATAAAGAAATGTGCACAAGTCCTTTTAGGCAAATACAGTTCCAGTATTTGAAACCTATATGTGTATATGAAAGATCAAACTACAGAATCAAGACCTGATTACGTTACACTTTATTAATCTTAACAAGAGTTATGGACCTTTTATAAATTTTGTTCTGTTCTGTGCTAGGGATAATACGAATTTCTGTGTTCACAATAACTGCAGTAAACAGTTTCCGATTTCCACTAAATGTTGTATGGTGTTAGGCCTTATACCTACAAGGCCTTTGACAAGTTCAATAATGAGTAAAATTGACACTTGATTTCAGAGTTATTA